>CABHPP010124704.1:0-47840 GCA_902168425.1 Peromyscus attwateri
GCAGCCTTTCCTGGAGCTAGTTTCACTTCTAGGTCTGGCATCTGATTCCGCAGTTCCCTTAGAGGGTTGAGACAAGACCAGGAGACGGGTGAGGCCCCTGGGTAGTCCTGTGCTCTGCAGGAACTGGGCCGGAAAGCGGACACCTGCACTGCTGCTGAGCCGCTCCGACTTCCTGTCTGTCTGGGCTTCTGTTTTATTGCCTGTGAGAAAGGAATTCACAGTAACACCCTTCCTCCACCATTTCTTCGTTCATTCATCTGGGGCCTTTACTGAGTGCAGTGGAGGTCTGAGAACAGGACATGGAGGGAAACAGACAAAGCCCCGCCCCCGTCTGTCCATCATGGTCGTCGTCCCCCCAACCCCATTCCCGACTTGGCAGCTTCTAGACTGGGGGCGAGAGACAAAGACCTGACTGAGTAATCAGTGTAGAGTCCAACCAAGACAGACGCTTTAAAGGGTGGGAATAGGGGCCTCTGGTGCTCATGTGGGGACCTGGGAGCAGAGTCAGTAAAGTCCCCAAGAACTAACAGGGCCCTATGTGTGACTTGCAAGGCCCTGATTCTTGGAGTGGAGGAGAGTGACTCTCTAAGGCTCAGAATAGGTGGGTGCCAACTATAATGGGCTTCTAGAGAGAGAGAGAATTCTACTTCAGACAACCAGGCCTCTGTGTGCACCCCCATCCGGTTGCTCCCCGATATCCCTGCCCACACAGAGCTTTTACCAGTGGGATCAGCACAGAAAGAAAGGGGAAAAAAAAAAAATGGCTAAAACAATGGTTCTCAGCCTGTGGGTCGCGACCCCACGGGATCTCATATCAAATACTTACATTATGATTCATAACAGTAGGAAAATTACACTTATGAAGTAGCCACGAGAATAATTTTATGGTTGGGGGTCACCCCGACACGAGGAACTATATTCAAGGGTCGCAGCATTAGGAAGGTGGGGAACCACTGGGCTAAAACCTTGCAACTACTTCCTAGACAGGAGCTAAGGTCAGGAGAAGTCAGGGTCTCTCAGTTGAGAGTGGGGCAGGGTGTGTCTCAGTCTATGTGTCCATTGACTGGAGGCCTCTTCTGACTCTTGGTAAAATTCACTTGGTAAAGAATTCTACCCAAGTCTGGCTTGGTGAACCGGTGAGTTTAGCGGACTTATTTACAGGAGCATGGGAGGCAGCCAGCTCCCCGAAAAGTCTCACTCTAGCATGGATGATGGCCTGGTGGCTGCCTAGCCAGAGTCTGCCTTTCAGTTAGCCTTCAACCTGTGTTGTCCTGCACCCCCAGAGGCATCCTGCAGCAGGGACAGAGTTACAAACAGCTGAGAGACGGCCTAGAGGGAGGGAGCAGCCAGAATCTCAGCCATGGCCAGGTTGTCCTCACCACTCCCTCCTTCTATGGGGGATGGTCAACATTCCTTGAACACAGCTAGGCCCATCCAGTGGTTTCCACTTCACTAGTGAAACCCAAGCCATCCTGCAAGCCACAGCCACCTGGGCCACCTCCACCCTCCCCCTGTTCCACCCACCCCACTCTGGCCTCTCTCCGCTCTGCCTTCACTGGCCCCCTCAGTCCCCTTCCAACTTCCCATGAGTCTTATTCCTGCACCTGCCATTTCTTCTGCCTGGAATGCTGTTCTCCCAGATGTCCATGCACTGGCTGCCCCACCTCTGCTAAAAATGTAACCTGACCCTGTGATTTATGACAGCCACTCCCTCCCCCTCCTCCTGTCACTCCCTCTCATGGGATTGTTATGACTGTCTTGTCTCTGTTTGCTGTCTGTCTCCCTTTCCTAGACGTCGAGGATCTTGGGTCCTTCAGTACTGTATCCCTAGCCTGTATCCCCAGGCACCAGAATGGTAGATGCTCTAAAGTTGTCAGGAAGAAAGGGCTCCCCAGCTGGAGCCCAGGGCCACGCAGGCACGAGCTGTCGGTGTGGAGCTGTGCTGGGGAGGGCAGAGTCCAAGAATCTGTACTTCGAAGGAAGCCAAGACGTCACCTGTCACCCACTTGGAAGACAGGGAGAATAAAACGACCCTGCCTTTCAAATCCCCAGAGCAGGGACGATGTGATCACGCAGCAGAAGGTCTACATATTGACTCCATTAGAATTTGAAGCCATAGTTAAAAGGTACACAACAGAACAGTGCGAAAATGTCTGTTCCCCCGACCCCTACCGCTGTCTTGTACCGGGGACTTCATACTCGCTGAACAAGTACCTTATCACTGAACTAAGTCCTCAGGCCCACAAAATGTTCCTTATGAAGTGTGATGAAGGGGTCTGGAGAGTTGGCTCAGCAATCAAGAGCACTTGTTGCTCTTGCAAAAGACCCAGGTTCCGTTCCCAGCACCCACATGGCAGCTCGCTGTCTGTAACATCAGTTCCAGGGATCTGACACACTGTTTTGACCTCTGCAGGCACCAAGCATGCACATGGTACATAGATATACCTACAGCTAAACACGCATACACTCGAAATCAATCTTTTTAAAATGTTTTTAAATCGTGATGCAGGATAAGTGTTTTAACTGTACACGATAGCAGTCTTAAGATTTCTCCATTTGGGGCCTGGAGAGATGGCTCCACAGTTTAGAGCACTGGCTGCTCTTCCAGAGGACCAGGGTTCAATTCTCAGCATTTATATGGTGACTCACAACCATCAGTAACACCAGTTCCAGGGGATCTGATGCCCTCTTCTGGCTTCTGCAGGCACTGCACACGGTACATACATAGACACACATGCAGGCAAAACACCCATACACATAAAATAAATGTTTAAAAAAAGTCCTAAACCAGGCGGTGGTGGTATACGCCTTTAATCCCAGCACTCAGGAGGCAGAGGCAGGCGGGGGACAGCCAGGACAGACACAGAGGGAGGAGGTAACCAAAAAAAAAAATCTTAAAAAAATATTTCTCCCTATCCAGTAATTGGATAAAGACTAAGCCTGTTGTTGCTCAGTGCTGTACGTCACATACACACACGCTCTACTCCAGCATGTGAACACAGCACCACATTACACACACACACACACACACACACACACACACACACACACACACAAAGGGAGAGCATAGCCAGAGGCAGAGTCCAGAGTGGACATGACCCTGAGCCGTGTGACGACAGGATAGAGGGGGAGAGGCAAGGGAGGGGGAACCAGGCACATCAGCCAGGAGGCCCAAAGAGGATAGGTAACCAAACTGTTGGGTTATATAGGGAAGGGCAGCTGGGGGAAGGGCAGCCTTCCCTGGGCTGGAGACGTTTAGGGTAGGGGCGGGGTATGCCAGCCATGTGTGTAACTGGTAGGGACTGTGAGAACCTGGCACCTCAGCCATTTGTCTCAGGGTTTGAGACTCAACATGCTCTAGCATCTGAATGGAAACCATGGTATTTTTGCTTTTATTTTTTTGTATCCAACACATCAGCAAAATTACATGATTTTTTCCCCCTCTTTTTTGGTAGTACTGAGTTTGCTAGGCCAGGGCTGTACCACTGAGCTGAATCTCCAGCCTCCATCTTACCTTTTGTTTCTGGAGACAAGAGTCTCACTAAATTGTCCAGGCTAGCCTTACACTCACCCTGTAGCCCAGGCAGACTTTGATTTGTCCAGCTCAAAATTTCATTTTAAGAAGACTGCCCAAAGTGGACCCAGGACCCTGGCAGAACAAACGCTGCTGAAGAACGGGAATGGGACTCTCTGGAAACAATGTGCCCAACCTGCACCAAGACTCATGTTTTGTTTTTGTTTTTTAAGACAGGGTTTCTGTGTGTGGCCCATCAAGACTCTTAAATCCTCAGATTCCACAAACCACGGGGATTATTCTGAAGCACGGAAGTTGGCTTTGCATACCACATTCTCCAGAACACTATGATTGCAGTCAAAAAACTTGTAGACGGCAAGGCTGGAGCAGTGGCTCAGAGATTAAGAGCACTTGATACTTGTAGCAAATCTTTCTTTGTATGCCTAACTCCCAAATAATGCCACGGAGACTTATTATTAGTTATGAAAGCTTGGCCTTTAGCTTAGGCTTGTTTCCAACTAGCTCTTATAACTTAATTAACCCATATTTTGTTCATCCACATTCTGCCACATGGCCCTTTACCTCTCCTCAGTACAGCATGTCCAACTTGCTCAAGTCTGCTGGCGAAAATCTATGTGCCTAGATTCCTCCTGCCAGTTCCTCTCTCTGCCCAGAAGTCCCGCCTATCCTCTTCTGCCTAGCTATGGGTCATTCAGCTTTTTATTAAACCAATCAGAAAACTCCTTAGGCAGAAACACATCTTTACAGTATACAAAAAGATTATCTATTTCACAGTAGATGCTCTTGGAGAGGACCTGTGTTTGACTCAGCACCCATATGGCGTCCACAACCATACAAAATTCCAGTTCCAAGGGATCTGATGCTCTCCTCCAATCTCCTTGGCACACACGTGGTATAAATATATGCATGAAGACAAAATACTCACACATATAAAAATAAATCTTTATGGGCGTGGTGGTGCACGTCTTTAATCCCAGCACTTGGAGGCAGAGGCAGGTAGATCTCTGTGAGTTTAAGGCCAGCCTGGTCTACAAAGTGAGTTCCAGGACAAACAGAGAAACCTTGCCTCAAATAAATAAATAAATAAATAAATAATAAAAAACAATAACACAAACCTTTCAGACAACCTGTGTTTCTGAGACAAGTGAATTATAATTATATATGCACTAATACATACAATCCACCCCATATATATTATATATAACTCAGAGAATGTGCCATTAAAATGATATATTCAAATATAATATATTCAGAGAGATTGTAATAATACTTAGGTAACACATGATATTTGGAAATGAGAGAAGTTGTTCATGAGAAAAGTTCCAGGATGGAAAAAAAGAAAATGTACAGAATAGAGATCAGAGTCATAGCAGTGAAATGTTAGAGAGGTGAGGTAAAAATATTTTCTTTGTTTTAAAATATTTTCCATTCTTCTCATGTAAACACGTTTTTATCATGGAAAGTATCACACTTTTAAAAGTCTGATGATGGTCCTCCTTCTTAAACATGTTCTGCCTGGCTGGTGAGATGGCTCAGAGGTTAAGAGCACTGGCTGCTCTTCCAGAGGTCCTGAGTTCAATTCCCAGCACCCACATGGTGGCTCACAACCATCTGTAATGAGATCTGGTGCCCTCTTCTGGCCTGCAGGGATATGTGCAGGCAGAACACTGTATACATAAATAAATAAATAAATAAATCAATCTTTAAAAAACAAACAAACAAAACATGCTCTGCCCCCCCCCCCCCCCCCCCCGCTGGCAGAAGTGGATTCTGGGAACATTACTGTGAACCTCCTGTGGTGCCCAGCAGTGCTCAGAGACCTCAAAGATGGGTGCAGCTAACTCCCCAACGCAACTGTCGCTTGACAAATGAAGGGAACCGGGCCCAACCGCACATGCTCAGTGCTGTGAACTCACCCTTACTTGTGAAATGGATGCTGCTTTTGAGCCAGGAAGCAGGCAGGTTTTAGCAGCAGGCAGATAGAGAGGGACACGGAGATCTCCCGGCACAATGATATGGCTGGTGCGTGAGGATTGCTTCAGCCAAAACGCTGCTAGAGAGGACCTTCTGCAGCACAGTGATTTTTAGTGACTCTGAGTGCAGTTGTGGCCTCCCTACAAACATTCTAGGGTTTTCTATATCCCAGGCTTTAGTGTGTGGTAGACTCTGCAGTAGCTGCTTTTCTGTTGCTGTGGTAACACACCTTAACCAAAAGCAAGATATGGGAGAAAGAATTTATTTCGCCTTAAGGTTCCAGAGAGAGCCCATCATGGCCGGCAGACACAGTGGCGCATAGAGGAAGGAACAGGAAGCTGAGAGGCCACATCTTCAACTGCAAACTCGAAGAAGAGAGAGAACTGGAAGTGGGGTGTGGCTATAAACACTCAAAGCCCACCCCCACCCCCACCCCCCATGACTCAGTTCCTCCAGTTAGACTGGACTACCTCCCCAAACAGTGCTACCAACTAGTGCCACCAGCCGGCAAACCCATGTTCAAACAGCTGAGCCTATGGAGGCTGTTTCTCATTCAAACCACCACAAACTCCTTACCAGGAATACCTATCTGATCTAGCTTGGTCGATTTAGATTCCATTCAGCCTTCAAGTGCGACCCACTTCTGGGTCATGCTTTGTGGTGGTCTGAATGAAAATGGCCCCCATAGGCCCATAGGGAGGGGCACTATTAGGAGGTGCAGCCTTGTTGGAGGAAGTGTGTCACTGGGGGTGGGTCTCAGATGCTCAAGCCAGGCCCAGTGTCTCTCTCTCTTCCTGCTGCCTGTCAATCCAGATGTAGAACTCTCAGCCACCTCTCCATCACCATGTCTGCCTGTGTGCCGCCATGCTTCCCATCATGATGACAATGGACTAAAGCTCTGAACTGTAAGCCAGCCACAATTAGATGTTTCCTTTTTAAGAGTTACTGTGGCCAGGCGGTGGTGGCGCTGCCTTTAATCCCAGCACTCAGGAGGCAGAGCCAGGTGGATCTCTGTGAGTTCGAGGCCAGCCTAGTCTACAGAGTGAGATCCAGGACAGGCTCCAAAACTACACAGAGAAACCCTGTCTTGAAAAAAAAAAAAAACAAAAAACAAACAAACAAAAAGAGTTACTGTGGTCATCTCTTTTGGGTTTTGTTTTGATACAGGGTCTCTCTACATAGCCATGGTTGTCCTGGAACTCTCTATGTATGCCAGGGTGGCCTTGACTTCACAAAGATCCACCCAAAAACCTGAGGAAGCTTTAAAAAGGGTTCTAAAATGGAGTCAAGAGCAGCTTCCTAATTCATGTCACTCATGGCAGGCTGCAACACAAAGAGGCTTCTCCCGGCTGCTGCATGCTGGCTTGGGAGCACAGCCACAGGCTGAAAAACAGAAGCATACTACTTAATGCTGCTTCCCAGAATTGGGGAGATAAGCATGACTCATTGGTACCTGTGCCATGTTAAAAAACCTAATGGGACAGGGGCCAGCAGCCAATGCTGCTACAGCCTCAGTCCTAGCCACACTGCAGTTTAAATCAATGGTCAAAAAATGATTACACATTCACAATAAGACAGATTCAGATGGAATAAGACTCTAAACAGTTTACAATATGTGTAGAAAGGTACATAAGCTTGAAAGAGAAAAGAGAAAGGATATAGATAGTCATAAAAATAAAACAAAGTCTTAAATAAAATAATATACAAAAATGTAATAAGCCATGTAAAGATGGAAATTACTGAGAGTCTGGATTATGCTGTCTTTGGGATTTTTAACTGAAGAGAGACATTTGATTGTAAAGATTGCTGAGTTAAGCCAATATATATATTTCAAAGTTATCTTGACTTCAAAACTTATTTCTGAGGATATGTTGCTTTGGAAAAGAGGTTCTGCTTTTCTTTCCAGAAGAGGAAAAGCTGTGGACTCCTTCCAGGTTCATATGGTTCCATTAAGGACAACCCCCTGAGAGGTCTCCAGAGGATCCAACATCCAGAACAGCGTCAAGGCAACTGACTCAGAGAATACAGCCTCACAGACTACTCTAGTCAGGACTTGACCATAATCCTAAAATTTTCTTTATGTCCCCATAAGACTACCAGTGGCCCCGATCAGCAGGAAGTAACCTAAAAGACTATGCCCACATTCCCAAAAAATGGATTATGGATGTTCGTCTTTGTTTAGGGGTTGGTTACAAATTGTTATTGGTCATAGCCAATCTCTTTCTAAAAGAAAAAAGGGGATATGATATAGATATAATAGGATAAAAGGGTAGATTATTGAATTTACTTTTAAAGAGCAACAACTTGCCGGGTGGTGGTGGCACACGCCTTTAATCCCAACACTCGGGAGGCAGAGCCAGGAGGATCTCTGTGAGTTCGAGGCCAGCCTGGGCTACCAAGTGAGTTTCAGGAAAGGCGCAAAGCTACACGGAGAAACCTTGTCTCAAAAAAAACAAAAAAAAAAAAAAAAAAAAAAAAAGAGCAACAACTTGTTTGGCATGTTTTACATAGATTTTGGTTTATTGATAGAAATTTAAAGTTAATTTTGTTATACTATATATATATTTCTATTCTTGTTTAAGGTATTATGTTTATACAACTCATTTAAAACTGTAATATATAATTAAAAATACAGAATAATTAGTCATTTATGATAATCAAACTTATAATCACATTAGTTAAGTTTTTTAGATATACAAAGATATATTTCAGTTAGATAGGTAATCTTCAAACACTTCAAAGACTTACAAAATATGGCATTTAAAATGTTTTAAAAACTTAGACTTTTCTGGACAATGAGACATGTCTGCTCCTGGCAGCACTGATTTACTTTAAAGAGGAAGATGGGCATTGAAGACACTCCATATAGAGTTTATCTTTTTCTTGGCAAAACTGGCCATTTGGACAAAAAACTTCTCATGCCTTGATAATATGTTATATAAACTGGACATACAGGACCCATAAGAAAACGACTACTGATTTTGCCAAAACAAGGTGAGATGGTCCTTCAGGTTCCTGCTTCACAGAGGAGACTGCCAGACATTCTATAAGACACAGGGAAAAGTGACTGAGAGACTCTGGGCCTATAGGCTGAAGATGGATGCCCCAACATTGCAGAGGAAATTTGGATGACTGTCCAGGCAGCCAGCTGTCTCTGTCATTTCTAGAATTATGGAAGTTGCTTTCAATCTACTTCCTGTTTACTCAGATAATATTATATCCTTCTGGGGTTTTTGATGGAATTGAAGACTAGATGGTTTTAATTATAGCTTTCCTTAGTCATGATAAAAGATAAGTTAGATATAAAACTTTAGACTCACAAAAATAGGATAGCTGATAAAATATTTTCTAATTTTGCCAAATATAAATAGACTAGATATTGTAACTATAATTCTTGCTTGATAACTGTTTTGTTATATATAATTTTACTATGTTAAAGTTAAAACATTCCTTTTTGATTAGACAGAAAAGGGGAAATGCTATGGTATATCTTTCTATATGCTATGAATATATATTGCTCTGATGGTAGATAAATAAAACTGCATCGGCCTATGGCAAGACAGGATGGAGCCAGGCAAGAAACTCCAAGAGAGATAATAAAAGGAAAATAAGGGGAGACGTGCGGGGCATTTACCCACCAACCCCACAGTTCCCCAGAGTTTTCCTGAGTGTGAGCAACAGGAAATATTAGATAGAAGGATTTAGATTGTGGAGATAAACAGATAGAAAATAAAGGATAGCCTCGAGAGGGCCTGGAACCTATTCCAATCAGTCCTGATGGTCTCTGCCCCAGGGTATTTATAGAAACGCTAAGGGATGGAGCAAAAGACCTCCCCCCAGCACAGCCAAGTGCAGACCATCCCAGACACCTGCACTCAGGCCTGTGGTCCAATCATCCTCTCAATGCAGACCTGCTGGGTAAAGCCAGGAGGAACCTGAAAATGGGCTCCCACAGAGACGCCAAATCGACGTCCAAGGAGCAACATGTAATGGGACACAGGTAAAGCCATGAAACACGTGGCTTTACATAGATTAATAGAAATGGGTTCATTTAAATGGAAGAGCTAGCTAACAAGAAGCCTGTGTTAGACCATACAGTTGGTAATTAATACAAGCCTCTGAATGATTATTTTATAAATGACTATGGGACCTCAGGGCCGGGCAGGACACAAGAAAACTTCCAGCTACAACCTATGTTTGCTTCCCCAGAGGCAGGTATGGTGGCTCATGCCTTCAATCTTTCTCTTTTTAAGTCCTTTAACACTCAGCCTTAGGGATTCTCTTGAAAACTCAGAAACAGTGGCAACATTAACAGGAGCAATAACTGGTGGATGCTGGGAAGGCACTGTGCCCTCTCTTCACCACTGGCTTCTATTCATATAGTGACCACTTACTGCAGGCTGCCACACTACCACCCCTTCCCTGAGCTGTGACAGAGCTGGAAATATATTCTTAAGGATCTACAGGGCTGGACAGAGCTTTGTTGATATGCCAGGTTGCTCTTCCAAGGGTCTAAGAAACATACTTTTCTCAATATGGGTCACTCTCATTAGCTTCAGGGAACATCTTGTTGTACAGCCCAGCATGGTCTGCTGCTGTACTTTATAGCACCAGGGGACAGTGAGGCTGGAGAACTCAGGAGGTCAGGGGGCCCAGGAGATGCCTTTGGAACCTAGTTTGTTTGTGACAGTTGGAGGGCTGTGTCCCGATGAAGGGGCTCCTGTTAGCCATGCCTAGAGCTCACAGGACAGGGCAGGCATTGTCTATGTATACGAGGTACAGCTGTGGCAGTGAGCAGAGAGCCCTATAAGGACATGATAAGTGACAAGGAGCCTGGGCAGGGGCCCATTTCAGGATGGACAGAGTGGAGGAAGAGGAAAAAAGAGGAAGACAGAAAAGATTGATGAAGAAGCCACAAAGAAAGGATTTACCTGTGAGGGTAATGACAGACTGGGTTTCCAGGGAAACCCAATTAGTGATCACCAGTGAGCAGGTCGGAAGTGTCAGCGGCTGTGCTGAGGAAGGGAGGAACAGAAATTAGATTACCGTGGACTAAAGATCCCCACCCTTACCCCCACATAAGGTCACCCTTAGAGCATCCAGCAGGCAGGCTCCAACCCAGCCTAGGCTGAGATCAGCAGCTCTGCCAGAGGCAGGACTGAGTTGGTGTGGAGGGACAGGCAGGCCTAACTTGCCTATGCCACCTCAGGATGCATATCTGAGGCTGAGACCCAGCCAGAGATAGCAAGAAGGCAAAGGACACACACCCACAAGCCCAGCTGGTGAGTGGACAGCTGCAAGTGCGTTGTCTCTACACCAGCCTATCTAGGCCTCAGCTCCCTCCACAGTGCCAGAACTGACCCCTTTGTAATCATACAGCTGTCAGGGACACCACAGCCCGGACCAGCACCCAGGCAGTATATGGTGCCTTCTCTTCTAGCTTTTCTTTTGCTTTTGTTTTTTAAGATACTTTTAAAATTATATGTATGTGTTTGTCTGCATGTTGGTGTGTACTAATGAGGAGGGTAGAAGTGTAGGACGCCCTTGGAGCTGGAATTCCTGAAGGTTGTGATCTATCAGATATAGGTGCCGGGAACTGAACTCAAGTCTTCTGCAAGAGCAGGAAGCACTTTTTGTTTGTTTGTTTTGTTTTGTTTTGTTTGGGGGGGGGTTGGTTTTTGAAACAGGGTTTCTCTGTGTAACAGCCCTGCCTGTCCTGGAACTCACTCCGTAGACCAGGCTGGCCTCGAACTCACAGAGATCTGCCTACCTTTGCCTCCCAAGTGCTAGAAATAAAGGCATGCGCCAGGAAGCACTCTTAACTGCTAAGTCCTCTCCATCCATCTTTTTTTAAGATTTATTTATTTTGTGTATGGGTGCTCTATCTGCATGTACACCTTTATGTCAGAAGAGGGCACCAGATCTCATTACGGATGGTTGTGAGCCACCATGTGGTTGCTGGGAATTGAACTCAGGACCTCGTGAGGGGGGTGGGGGGTGGGGAACAACCAGTGCTCTTAACCTCTGACCCATCTCTCCAGCCCTCCATCCATTTTTAGCTTTTCTATGTATTTAGCTTTTTTGACATTTGGCTGATAAATGCTGTCCTTAAGGACGCTTGAATGGGAAGGGAGGACACTGGAGTTGACTCTGGTGCTGATACACTTCCAATAAAGGTGGAAGATCACGCTTGTATGAAAATATCCTCGTGAGGGGCTGTGAGATTCTGGTCCTCAGGGAACAGAAAGGCTGACCTCACCGGGTCCCGGGCCACCCCTTGCCAAGTGACTTGTCAGACAGTCTCCTCACAGTTTCTCCAGAGTGGTGGGCGCAGCAAGGCAGTTTTTGGAAAGTGAGAAGAGTATTCACTGAAGAAACCACTGATGTTCATTTTGCTCTTTTAGTTATGACAAAAGCAAATTCTGGACATGAAGGAAGCCACAGTTTGGAAGATTTGGGGCACTTTGGGTCAGTCTCCCACACCCTGCATCCCTGGCCCTGTGGCAGGTGGTCCGTGGAGGGCGGACCCCATCCTGGCACTGGGGGAGACTTGTGACCTCCCACTGTGACACCCTCCCTGACCTCCTCCTTTCTTCTTTCCCCACTCAGTGCTCTCTCACTCCAGACCTGCCCAAGCTGCTCTTGCTTGCTCCCTAGTGGCCATGTTTGCAATGCCCATCTGAGAAAAAGTCCCCGACCTGCTGCTCAGAAGGACCCACTCAACCTTGAACGTGAGCCAATGGGGTCAGCCAGGATGTCTTCCGAAGTGATGTCAAGAAAGAGACAGTGGAAGCCGGGCCGTGGTGGTGCACGCCTTTAATTTCAGCACTCGGGAGGCAGAGGCAGGCGGATGTCTGTGAGTTCGAGGCCAGCCTGGTCTACAGAGCGAGATCCAGGACAGGCACCAAAGCTACACAGAGAAACCCTGTCTCGAAAAAACAAAACAAAACAAACAAACAAACAAAAAACAAAAAAAAAGAAAGAAAGAGACAGTGGGGTAATGAGATGACTCGGGGGTAAAGGCACTTGCCACCAAGCCTGATGACCTGAGCTGGATCCCTGGGAGCCACATGGTGGAAGCTGAGAACTGACTCCTGCAAATTGTCCTCTGGCCTGCACACACACACATACCCCACTCCACATGAACAACTATAATAAAACATTTTTTAGAAGAAAGACTGATGTATCTAATGAGCATTTCATGAGTATGAATGAGATGTGACAAGTGGCTGGGGTCAGGCTCCACAGTGTCAGGGTTTGATTATTAAAGTTTGGAAATTTCCTCCCTTGTCTTCAGCTTTTTATTTATTTATTTATTTATTTATTTATTTATTTATTTATATCCCCCTCCTACCTTGACAGAGCAGCAATGAAAGTGTTTTTCTTCCGTGGCTGCTTCAGGGCATGGAAGGACCCTGGTTCGCATTGCTGACCTGCCTTACAGTTAGTTGTCAGTCATAAAAAGCTTGCGTGGTATTTTGGAGAGGGGAGGGAGGGCATATCTTAAGAGGTTGAAGAGAAGACTAACATCAGTCTAAGGTCAAGAGCTCCTAGATGGTAGGAAACAGGCGCCAGTGTTGATAGGAACAGCTGATATCCCTGAGGCAATACCAACTGGAGATCTAGAGCTTAATGACCTGTAACCTGGAAGACGCCAATCATGCAGGAAGGGCTGAAAGAAAAAATTAAACTAGTGAACTGACCTAAGAGAGGCAGTAACCAGGAAAGCCTGTCCTATGTGTCCTTTTTCAGGCACGCTCCCTCACAGGCTTTCTCTTATCTTTTTAATCTTTTAACTGCAGTTCGTACTGTCTTAGTTACCTTTTTACTAATGGGCTAAGACACCACGACCAAGTCAACTTAACAATTTGTTGGGTTTTATCATTTCAGAGGGTGAGTCTCTGACCATCGTGGCGGAGAGCATGGCAGCAGGCAGGCAAGCATGGTGCTGGAGCAGTAGCTGAGAGCTTACATCTTGGGATACAATCATGAGGCAGAGAGAGCTAACTGGGCATGGTATGGGCTTTTAGAAAGCCCATCCCCAGTGACACACCTCCTCCAACAAGGACACACCTCCAAATCCTTCCCAAACAGTTCCATCAACTGGGAACCAAGCATTACAACATATGAGCTTGTGGGGGCCATTCTCATTCAAACTACCACACATACTATGTTTTCAGTTGATTGGCATAGACCCAGCATTCTTCTCCTAGGGCCAGGCAGATAGCATGTTGTGCCACTGTATGCATGCCAAAAGCACACACATGTTGTCCTATCATAAGCATGTCAAAAACACATAGTTTTGGAGTGCTTATGAGACAAGAAACACAGCCTGGTCTTGAAGGGTCTTGAAGGCTATTGAGATGTGGTCTAGTTTCAGAGCTAATTGAGCCAATAATTTTTGAGAAGTATAAGAAGCCAATCTGAAGCCAGACATATCTATAATCCCAGAATTTAGGAGGTGGAGGCAGGTGGATCAGAAGTTCAAGGTCATCCTTAGCTCTCTAGTGAGCTTGATAACGGCCTGGGCTACATGAAAACCTTTCTAAAACAAAACAATCAAATGCCCCCAAAACAACCACCACCACCACCACCAAAGAAAAAAGAAAACATAGAAATCTGAGTCCACTTATTCTGTTATCCATGCCTGCCATGATGCCGGCTCCCACGAGCAGGGTACAGTGCCTAATCCTGGTTGTCAGCTTGATACATCTGAGAAGAGGGAACCTCAACTGAAGAGTTACCTCCATTGGATTTGGCCTGTAGGGCATGACTATGGGGGCATTACTTGATTGCTAATTGGTGTAGGAGTGCTAGCCCTCTGTCGGTGGTACATCCTAGACAGGTGGGCCTGGGCTGTCCAAAGTGCTGGTCCCAAGAGGAAGCACACTAGAAAAGCATCCCTCCTTGGTTTCCGCTTCAAGCTTCTGCCTTGAGTCCCTGCCTTGGCTCCCTGCGTGAGGGATTCTAACCTGTGAGCTGAAATAAACCCTTTCCTTTTCAAGGTGCTGTTGGTTATGTGTTTATTGTAGCACTGGAAAGCAAACTGAAATAGAAGGGTACATCAACCGGACAGCTCTCCCAGGCAGAAAGATCCCTAAGAGGTCCCGGGGGGGGGGGGGGGGATGGAAATTCAAGACCTGGGAGGCATCTTCAAAAATGATAACTAAGTCCATCTGTATGAATTCCGAAAGGGATAATGCCCATCACTGAATTGATACGCATAAATTCAAGATGGTATTGAAACAAAACATGTGACAAAGGAAAACATTGAATCAGAGGGTGAAAGTATTACCAAAGTCCCGAAATAATAATAAAAAAAGATAGTTGCATTTAAAAAAAAACTCATGCAAGTACTCATACATGCACATAAAAATAGATTTTTTTTTTTAAAGATAGGCTCAGTTAGAATCTGAAGGGCTTTGGTCCCTTCAGTGTATGGCCTGATGAAAAAAAGAATCTTCCATTGGGAGGATCCAAGGAGTTTGTTCCCTGGGCTTCATAATCGTCCCTCTGGGGATTTATATATGTATCTCCAACCCAGGTGGCCACTGTACACTGCAAGGCTCACCAGAAAGACCACTCTGATGTCTCTCCAGGACCCCTAGAGATTTGACAGGATAAACAGCCACACAGCTCTTATTCCTGACTGCTTCAGTTCCCAGTCCTATTATATATGGACCTTCCAGTAAGGTCCAAACTGCAGAGACCTGTTTGATTAGTGTATTGCAGACAGTGAAGGGACCCTTCTCTTTTCTCAGGTCCCATGGAGAGAATGAGCTGAATCTGTGTTGAGTCTCATTCATGTCCCTAGCTGGAGAGCCACAGTAAGGGCAATTAATTCTACTTTTCAGGATGACATGAAAACATCAGAAAAGGGACCCACAGTCTATGCCCTCTGAAACTAACTATTGCATACCCCCAAAAATTTATTACCTGCCTCCACAAGACTACTGCTACTGGTGACCCAGGAAGCCTCAGCTTGGGAAGGCATCCAATCTAGCACCTTTGGGATTGTGAACAGGCTCCACATAGTAATGCTATGGGGGAGGGGGGCTGAGGGATAGGTGAAAGTGAAGTATCGGATATGAAGATTGGTCAGGGTTTCTAGTAAGTGCTACAGCAGTGGTTCTCAATCTGTGGGTCATGACCCCTGATGATTAGCTGACCCTTTCATATGGGGTTGCCTAAGTCCATCAGAAAACACAGATATTTATATTAAGATTCATATCAGCAACAAAATTACAGTCATAAAGCAGCAACAAAAATAATTTTATGGTTGGGGGGGAGTCACCACAACATAAAGAACTGTCTTAAAGGGTCGCAGCATTAGGAAGGTTGAGAACCACTGGTTTAGGGTCTGTAAGAGAACCATCTGGTACTCCTTGATTCTGCTATCTGAGACCTAGTGAAAGGCCCTCAAGTTGAGTGCTTCAAAGACCTAACGGGATGGGTATGCTGTCATACTACATCCCAGGGTTAATTTAGAGATCTCCATGATTAAGAGAGCAGCCACAGCCTTTCCACATTTCAGGCTTTGATATCAGGGTCTTCAAGGGAAGCTGGAAGGGTCCGCAAGGGCAGTTGTGGCAGGAGGTTGTAAATGAACTTCCAGGATTGGAGATGCCCCAGACACAGGAGTAACGTGGATGATGTAGACACTATGGGGAGGGACTAAGAGGCCCCAGACAGCTCCAGGCCACTACAGGACAGGGTGCCTGGTGTTGGGAGTGACAGAAGAACCTTCGGAGTCTCAGAAAAGTTTTTAATGAGCCTGAAGTTTATACATGATGTTCCTATGCAGGAGGGGAATGGGGCATCTAAGTGGGACCAGAAAGGAATGAGTATAAAGATGTTTTTGTCAACCATATAGGTTAAAAGGAGTGTAAGGCAGGTTGGTTGGGGTTTGCCACCAATACCAGTGAGCAGGCCTCAGGAAGAGACATCAATAAGGAATATAACCTTGGTCCTTACCACGTCTAGGTTACTCAAGGTTCACCCGTAGAGATGGAGAGTATGGGACTCTCTATAGCCTCAGCGCTCTGCCAGACTTTGGAGGAGAACTTCCTCATTGATCTCCTAATGGTCTAGGAACAAAGTCCAGGGCAACTGTCCTTTTTCAGGATTGACTGGAGTGCAAGGACCCTGGATGGAGGTTGTCTTTCCCTCATGGGAAAGAAGGGGGCATTCTGGCTTCCAGTGGACTCCCCTTTACATACTGGATGTGACTCTTGGGGAGGCTTACAGCCTGGTGGTTTGAGACCTTCTTAGTTGAGAAATTACAGGTGATCACAACAATAAAAGGAAATAATCCTTCAGCCAAAGGTGGTTTACTTTCCCTCAGACTGAACTGGGAGACTGCTAGACCGAACTCTAGGATTGCCTGAGAGGGTCAAGCAACATGTGGTTACTGCAGCCATACACTGGACCTGTCATTTGTCTCCAGTTTAACCTTTCTGGCTTTCAAGGTTCTTCTCAGTTATTAAAGACTTTGAAGACCATGTCTGACAAAATGGGAAAAGGAACCCAGGGTCCATAGTCTAGTGCTGGGGGATGTCTTTCTGTATGCTGTGAAAATGTGTTGTTCCCATTGGTTAATAAATGGACTGCTTTGGCCTATGGCAAGGCAGCTTAGAGGCAGGCGGGAAATCCAGGATAGAGACAGGAAAAGGAGAGGCTCAGGAGAGAGAAGAGACGCTGCTAGCCACCACCAGGAGAAGCAAGATGTAAAAGTACTGGTAAGCCACAAGCCACATGGCAAAGTATAGATTTATAGAAATTGGTTAATTTAAGATGTAAGAGCTAGCTAGTGAGAAGCCTGAGTCATTAGGCCATATAGTTTGAATATAATATAATTGAATAATATAAGCCTCTGTTTGTTTATTTGAGACCTCAGCTGCGGGATGCGGGTGGGAGAGATTCATCCTGCCTCAGGGCCGGGCAGTACTAGAGAAAACTTCCGACTACAACCTAGTTTCGGAAGCCACTGCCCAATATCCAGAAAGGCTTGGCATATAAAATGTAAAGCCAGGATGGCTAAATATTCATGGTTCTTGGGGTGCAGACTAGCACACTTAGCCCCAATTTCAGCTAGCCTAGGACGGCAAAGAGCAGGGTTCTTAGAAGCTCCCTGCAATGACTCCCAGGATTTGTTACCGTCAAATGGGTTTGATGTAAACTTTTCCACTTCTTCTGATAGTTAATCGTGTAGTCTCAAAGGGCCCTTCTCCAATATTCTTCTACGTTAGTGGCTTTCTACGACCAGATAGACTCCCATCAGACACAGCAATGAATCTAGCCTGGGCTACAAGATGGACTCTCTATCAGATACAACAATGACTCTAGCCTGGGCTACAAATGTGAACTACATCATCCCAGACATGCACTAAAGGCCAGATTGTGGGACTCCCCCTCCCATGTGACAAATGATTAGGAAGATACAGATTTCTCCCCAAGTTTAATCAAAGTCACAGTGAACCCCTTGGATTCCTTAATGAAGGTGAAGGGATCAACCCTAGTTTAGATTATATTGGGGACAGGTCAGACTTAGGGACGAGACAAGTACCTAGATGGTGCCCGGGTCTCCTTTAGCCACATTGCAAAAGTGAAGAATGTCTTCTGAGGGAGAGGGACAGCTTTACTTGTTCTCTATGTTCCCTTTCAGAAGCACCTGGGCACAGGGGCTGGAGAGATGGCTCAGTGGTTAGGAGCACTGGTTGTTCTCCCAGAGGATCCAAGTTCAATTCCAGCACCGACATGGTGGCTCACAACCTCCTGTAATTCCAGTTCCAGAGGGCCTCATGCCCTCTTCTGGCCTCCAAGAACACTGCACACATATGGTGTGCAGATCTACACGCAGGCAGACACTGATACACACACACAAAATGTTTTATAAAATTACCTGAGTGTATCCGGGTAAGAAGGAATGGGTTAGAGAGAGCTTCATGGAGAGAGAGGAAGTGAGACAGAGAGAAAAAGACTTTGAAGATGGGGAGATGGTGTGGTAGTTTGAATGAGAATGGTCCCAGAGGCACATATGTTTGAATACTTGGTCCCCAATTGGTGGAACTGTTTGGGAAGGATTGGGGGGGGGGGTGTTGTTGGGGGAGGTGTGTCATGGGGGGTGGGCTTTGGGGCTTCAAAACACTGGTGCCACTCCCAGGCTTCTGTCTCTGCCTCCGGCTTGTAGATCAGTGCCTTTCTGGCCCCGTGCTGCCTGCCTGCTGCCACGCTCCCTGTGGTGATAGCCATGGACTCTAACCTCTGAGTCATAAGTCCCAAATGAACTCTTTCTTTTATAAATCTTACTACAGCAATAGAAAAGTAACTAAGCCAGATGGGATCAGAGTTCTAGGTGAAGGGGTGGCTGCTAGCAGAGAAGTCAGTGGTTGAGTAAGGCCTTCTACAAAGGAAATCATGGAGCCAGGCGATGGTGTCAGACGCCTTTAATCCCAGCACTCAGGAGGCAGAGCCAGGAGGATCTCTGTGAGTTTGAGGCCAGCCTGTTTACACAGAGAGATCCAGGACAGGAACCAAAACTACACAGAGCAACCCTGTCTCAAAAGCAAACAAACAAACAAACAAACAAAGGCACATTCAGTTTTCTTTTTCTTTTTTTTTCTTTTGTTTTTTTTTTTTTCGAGACAGTGTTTCTCTGTGTAGCTTTGCGCCTTTCCTGGAGCTCACTTGGTAGCCCAGGCTGGCCTCGAACTCACAGAGATCCGCCTGCCTCTGCCTCCCGAGTGCTGGGATTAAAGGCGTGTGCCACCACCGCCCCCCCCCCTTTTTTTTTTTTCTTTTTAAGAGTGTTAGGACCAGATTTAGAGAATACAACCAAGGGTATGTCAGAGGGAATAGAGGGCACAAGACCCATTGAATGGGTCCAACCAGAGGGCGTCTCTTGAGGACAGTGGGTCTTCTCTATCATCAGGGGCAAGGCCTAGTATCATCACTTTGACTTGGGAAAGCGGGTGAGAGGGGGGATGATGGGAAAGGGGGTAAGAGGGGGGATGATGGGAAAGGGGAGCCCTTTCAACACGCTGCTTCACCCTGGACCTGCTGCCTCATGCTGAGCGCGGGTTCCCAGTAGGAAGAACAGCCTCTTATCGTTAGCCATTCTCCACCCCCCAGTTGCCTCCAGGTCTCGTTACACTGTAGCCAAGGCCAGAGTCCTTCAGTTATATACACAGGAAAGAAGGCGCTTTACAGGGGCTGGAAGGAAATTTTCAGCTTGTAACTTGATGTGCGATGGCAGTCTTCAGTTCTGGATTTCAGGTCCATTGGACAGCCACTCCAACCAGGGACCTCCAGTTGCCCGCAGGTCTCTCTGATAGCCACCACAAGCACCAAAGTGAAGAAGGACCCAGAGAGACAAGGAAGGAGATAGATCCCTAGATGGCCGCCAAGGCTGTGTTAAGAACAGTGGTGACGCCGGGCGGTGGTGGCACACACCTTGAATCACAGCACTCAGGAGGCAGAGGCAGGTGGCTCTCTGTGAGTTCAAGGCCAGCCAGGTCTACAGAGTGAGTTCTAGGACAGCCACAGAGAAACCCTGTCTTGGAAAAAAACAAAAAACAAAAAACAAAACAAAACAAAAAAAAAACAGGGGTGACAAAGGGCACGAAGTAAATGTATTTAGCAGACCAGAAGAGACATCGAAAGGTTAATAAAGAAAAACACTGCAGGGGTTCGAGAGTGGCACCATGGCTAAGAGCGCTGGCTGCTCTTTCAGAAGACCGGGGTTCAAGTCTCGGCATCCACAGGGCAACTCACAACCATCTGTAACTCTAGTCTCGAGGGATCCAACGCCTTCTTCTGGCTTCTGTGGCCACTGCAGGAATGTGATGCACAGACGTAAATGCAGGCAAAACACCCATCCGTACACAAGAAATAAAAATAAAATGTTCTACAAGAGCCGGGCGGTGGTGTCACACGCCTTTAATCCCAGCACTCGGGAGGCAGAGCCAGGTGGATCTCTGTGAGTTCCAGGCCAGCCTGGGCTACTGAGAGAGATCCAGGAAAGGCGCAAAGCTACACAGAGAAACCCTGTCTCGAAAAAAAAAAAAAATTGTAAGACAGACACAGAGGGCAGGCTAATGGGAGTTATTTTTATCACAGTTAATGCAAGTTCTTTGGTCTTATCTGTGGAATCATATTTGGGTGGATAGAGGAGCATCTCACTACCTTATTAAGTAGTAAAAATTTACAACACCAGTTGCCTTTCTTGGGCTGTTCTTCCGGGTAAGTGGGACGATGGGTCCACAGGACTTGGGCTCTGAAGGTGTTATAAGGGATCACAGGTCAATAGGGTCAGGGAAGTTAGGGTCTGATCGTCAAAATATGGGAATTTGTTTCATTTTTGCCCTTTGCATCTTTTGGGGCATGATAAACTGTGGAGCCCCTTGGCGAAATCCAGTTAGGATGGAGTCATTCCAGGGCATGGGATTGTGCTGGGTGACTTCGATAAATATTCCCGGAATCAAGTTCCTTCTGGGTTGAGCATCGTGAAGAAGCAAGGACAGTCTGATGATTGATCACCTTAATTATTCTTATCTAGAGAGCAGGAGGATCAAAGCTGGGCTGGAGCTGTCGTTGGTCATAGCGCATTAGTCATTTGTGCTGGCCGAGAGGGAGGACACTTGGGGAGTTCTAGCTACACGGTGTCCTTGACGTGTTGTGGACACAGAGTCACCCCGTCTAAGGCTGATACTCTGTCATAGTCAATAAGAGAACATAACAGTGTAGATATACAATGACCAGCCACCCAGGTTTGCCTGGAACTGAAGACTGACCCAGCGTGTAGGACTTTCGATGCTAAAACTAGGGAAGCTGGGTCAGCTGGCAGCCCTATCAGCCACTGGAAGCTGTCAGAGTCTTTCTCTCTCTCTTTCTTCCTTGGTACAATGAGTCTCCATAGAGTACTTGTCAAGCCCTTCCTAGCCACTAGAATATATACGAGTAAATGCAAGTGTTAGCTAACATACACATGTATCTACACAGTATAAACACCAGTGTTCATAAGTGAATTCATTACACAGTGAGTTCAAGGCCATCCTGGCTACATGAGATCCTATCTTTAAAAAAAAAAGATCCTCATATGCATACATATTAAAAACATCCTTCCTCTGCCTCCCTAGTGCTGGGATTAAAGGCGTGTGCCACCACCGCCCGGCGCAATTTTTTTTTTTTTTTTGGTTTTTCAAGGCAGGGTTTCTCTGTGTAGCTTTGCGCCTTTCCTGGAGCTCACTTGGTAGCCCAGGCTGGCCTCGAACTCACAGAGATCCGCCTGCCTCTGCCTCCCGAGTGCTGGGATTAAAGGCGTGCGCCACCAACGCCCGGCGTTTGCAATTTTTTTTTAAGACAGGCTCTCACTATGGCTGGCTCACCCTGGCTGGCCATGCACCCATTCCCTGTATATGCATAATGATGTTTTGGTCAATGATGGACCATGTATACCATGGTAGTCCTATAAAGTTTTTGTTTTGTTTGAGAATTCTCACTCTGTAGCTCAGACTGGGCTTAAACTCCTAATCTGCCTGCCTTAACCTCCTGAGCACTGGGATTACAAACAGGCACTATTAGCTATAGCTAGTAGCCCTATAAAATTCTGTCACCCGGTGACATTATAGCCGTCCCAGTTTGTGCAAGCACACTCTATGTTTGCACAGTGGTGGAATTGCGTAACAAGGCATTTCTCAGAACATATCTCCATTGTGAAGTGGCACATGGCCCTAGACCATAAATCCCACATACGTGTGAATGTGTCTAAACATACATACAGACACACCAAATGTAAGCATATAACTAAGGCCATCAAAGAGATGGCAATGTGTTCCAGCTGGTCAACACTGAGAGGACCAGAGAATGGGTCTATGTGAGTGACGCTGGTACCAAGTGCCAGGGTTTGAATGTCTCCTCTAAAACACATGCTGAGATTCACTTCCAGGGATGCTGGGGTAGCTCAATAGTAGAGTACTTGTCTAACACAGATTCTTAGCACTTCACAAAAAAGAAAGGAAAGGAAATAAGAAAGAGGGGGAAATAGGAAAGATCAGGGGAAAGAAACGGAAGAAGGAAAAGGAATAAATAAAAAGAAATCTTAGCAAGGCATGGCGGTACAGGCCTTTAATCCCAGCACTAGGGAGGCAGAGACAGGCAGATCTCCTGAGTCTGATGCCAGCTTGGTCTACACAGTGAGTTCCCAGCCAGCCAGGGTGAGCCAGCCATAGTGAGAGCCTGTTTTAAAAAAAAATTGCGCCGGGCGGTGGTGGCACACGCCTTTAATCCCAGCACTAGGGAGGCAGAGGCAGGTGGATCTTCGTGAGTTCGAGGCCATCCTGGTCTACAGAGCGAGATCCAGGAAAGGCACAAAGCTACACAGAGGAATCCTGTCTTGAAAAAAACCAAAAAAAAAAAAAAAATTTGCAATAATTGTTCTTATGAAGGATTACGTGGTTTATTTTTGTTATTTTAAATTATATGCATGCATGTGTGTCTATTCGTGGGGGTTAGGGTGGATTTGTATGCATGTGCAAGTACCGTGGAGGTCAGAGGCAATTGATCCCCCTAGTGCTGGAGTTACAGGCGGTTGGGAGTCAGCAGATGTGGGCGCTGGGAACCAAACTTGAGTCCTCTGGCAGAGCAAAAAGTGCTGTTAATCACTGAGCCATCTCTCCATCCCCTTTAAAGGCATTTCAATAGCGCCTTGGTATTCATAAAATGGTGTTTCAGGTGGGGGAAAATCTTTATATACGTCACTATCGTTATCCCGAAGCCAAGGTGCTGAGAAGGTAAACACGCTCTTAAAGCAGGTAGATGGCTTGCGTTGCCTGAGGAGTCCAGCAGGGGGCGTGATCCGGTGCCAGGCTGGGGTGTGGAACCCGCTGGGCGCAGAAGCCTCCCTGGTGTGTCCTGGCTGGGTCCCAGTTGCGCTGGGCAGGGAGCTGTCCTATTGCATTCCTAGGAGAATGAGGTCTTATTTACATGCTGTGTAAAGCAAGGCCGTATTCTGCCAGAAGGCCACTGCTCTGGCCTTTTGCCTGCATTGGTGCCTCCTACTATCTCCAATGGGCCTCCCAGCCAGGAGTGGGAACTGACTCTCCCAGCTACCTTCTGGCTTCGGCATCGCCCAGGAGAGGCTGTAGGCATGGCGGAGAATGATAATCAAGTCTCCATTAGGCCACTGGCTAAGCAGAAGGCCCGGGACCACTCATGTTTGCCTCTCTGTTCCGTGATGACAATAAAACTGTAGTGGTGTGGATGACAATAAAACTGTAGTGGTGAGGTCAATATAACACGGGGCGGTGAGGAAGCCAGGAGGAGGAAGCTCGACCAGGGACGCGGTCTACAGGAGTCGTAAAACAGAGAAGAGAGAGGGCTGCAAGTCCAGAATGTACAGCCTTGAGACTTCATCGTCGGGGCCCTGGCAGGAAATGCTCTCCAGCATCATCCAGCAGCAGGATTCTAGAATTCTCAGAGCATATTCTTCCTTAAGGGCACAGTGTAGTGTGTTAAGGGTGTCAAGGTTAGAGACAGACCCACAGATGAAAGAAGGCCCTCTACCCTAGACACCTGTATGCTTTGCAAAATAAATAAGATGCTACACTTGGACCTTTACTCATTCTTTTCTTTATTTTTGTGTGTAGACTAGGCTGTCCTCGAACTCACAACAATCTCCTTGTCTCAGTCCCTCAAGAGCTGGAATTACCAATGTCAGCCACCATACCCAGTTTGGGCATCCTTTTTCTTTAACCATACTGCTTTAATTTCTTATGATGCCGGGGATTGAACACGGGGCTCCATGCCTCATAGGTAGGCACTCTAGCACCGACTTGAGTCTCTTGCCCTGTTTTGACAATTGTTGGAGGAAGTAGGTCACTATGCATGTGTGTGGGGGTGGGTGTTGCGTACAGGATAGTGGATGAGGAGGTCCAGTGTGTTTATCTGCCGGCCATGCACAGTGTGTCTGTCAGTTGGCACCCACATTCTCCAGACTCGGCTTCCAAGGGCACTGAGCTACGGCACACACTGAACCTCTACCAGAGAGGTGAATCAGAGCCCTGCTTTCTTCCCCAGGCTCTCCCAGTCCCATTGGGGACATGCCAGGGACAGATGTAACCACCCAGAGGACAGTTTGTGCCAGCGATCAGAGCAGCCTGAATGTCCTAAACACTTCGGTCAAGATGATGAGCCAGAACGTCAGAGAAGGCTGGCAGCCAAGGGTGCGCTCTTGGGGGAGGGGAGGTTTTCATGGCGGAAAGCAGGTGGGTGGTATATTCTAGAAGCCCAGGCCCTGTTCAACCCAGTGGTAATGAGCACGGGAGCCTGAGGGAGGCTGGAGGGGGCACACCTATGTAAACGGAAACTTGAGAATAAAGGAGATGGAGGGAGGAAGAAGGGGTCGCCGTTGCCTGGGAACCTCGTATTCGGGATGCTCCTCTTGCATCTTCTCACACAGGCAGTACACCTGCCCTAGCATTTTTCTCATATTCATATTACCAGTGAGGCTTCTGAGACTCCACGGAGCCAAGGTCAGAAGTGAGGACTTCAGCCCCGGACTCCCCATCCCAGCCTAAGTACTTGGAATCTGCTCCTGGGCTGCAAAGACTCAAGACCAGAGGCTCCTCACAGGACATGGCAGTGCGGAGAAGGCCACTCCTCTCGGCAGCTTTCCAGGACCTGTCCTCACAGAGTGCAGTACTTGTCTTATCTCTGCCTCCACCCAGGGCAATCTGATCAAGGCCTGCAGTCATTAGGGGAAAGTCCCTCTACTCTTCATAAAACTTCAAGGTCAGAACTTTTTTTATTTTTTTTTATTTTTGTTTTTTTTTTTTTTTTTATTCGAGGTAGGGTTTCTCTGTTTTGTTTTCTTTCCTGGATCTCACTCTGTAGACCAGGGCGGGCTCGAACTCCCAGAGATCCGCCTGCCTCTGCCTCCCGAGTGCTGGGATTAAAGGCGTGCGCCACCACCGCCCGGCCAAGGTCAGAACTTCTAACGCCACAAGGGCAAAAGTAGACAGGATTCTGCTTACCTTGCCAACAGCTGATGATCTCATAGAGAAATAATTGAATTTCCAGGAAACATCAAGACTTTTTGTTTTGTATTTCCCTCCAAGGTAGGGTCTCAGTGTTTAGCTCAAGCTAGCCTCAAATTCACAACCCTTCTGCCTCAGCTTTCTGAGCCCTGGGATCACAGATGGGCACCAACATGCCAGCCTAGCATGTTTCTTGATCGTGACAGTCAAAAGGCCCCGGAGAAGCTTGCATCCACCCAGTGCGGGCCTGAGAAACAAACAGACTGGCAGACCCTTTCCACAGCATAGCTGGTTCTTCCAATAGCCCAGGAGGTCTATCTCAAGCTTTTTTGGTTTTTTTTCTTTTCTTCTTTTTGCAGTGCTGAAGATACCTTGGCTGTGTTAGACGAGTGCTCTCTTTTGAGCTGCACCCCCAGTCCTCTGTCCTTGCCTTCCGACACTGTCAGCTTCCTCACAGAGACAGGATTGAAACCCAGGAAGGCTGACTAGACCAGAGTCACACGCGCTTACACAGACAAGCCTGCTTGATCCTGAAGCTCTGCTATTCCCTCGGTGAATGAGTGCTGGATGAGTGAACACATGAATGAGTAACTGTGCGGATGCCTAGTGAGTCGGGCTCACAGACCCAAAGACTGAAAGGCAACATTAATCTTGTAAGTCCTTCCGGCTTCCTGGCCTTTTCACTGTGGTAAGCTAGGTGGAATTAGGTTAAAATAAGTATCAAAGGCAAGTTTAAATGGGAAAACAGGCCTCAAAAGAGCCAGGCAGGTGTCTCTAAGGAAACAGTGAACAGAGTGAGACATCCTGCAGAAGGGGAGGGAATGCTGGGTGTGTTGATGCACTCCGAGGCTGAGGCAGGAGGACTGAGAGTTGAGGCCTCTACAGTAAGAGCCTGTCAAAGAAAGGAAGAGAAAGCTGGGAGGCGGTGGCACACACCTTTAATCCCAGCACTTGGGAGGCAGAGTCAGGAGGATCTTTGTGAGTTCGAGGCCAGCCTGATCTACAGAGCTAGTTCCAGGACAGGCTCCAAAACTACACAGAGAAACCCTGTCTTAGGAAAGAAAAAAAAGGAAGAAAGAGAGCTGTTCTGTTCTCAGCCCCTGGCATCCATATACCCAAAGAGACTGGAATGTTCTGGTAGAAGCTCCACCTCAACTCCTGTCCCCTACCTCTCTCTCCCCAAACCCGCCCCCTCAAAGCCTACCAAACAGCAGCCCCTCCCCTAGAGCTGCCCCCTCAAAGTCTACCAAAAGCCAGCCCCTCCCTGGAGCTGCCCAAGACCACACCTACAGGCTACTTAAGGCCTGGTAGCCATATTTGCCATGTGACTCTTCCCCTGCCTTTCCAAGGGTCACCCTGGATTGCCTTGCTCTGTTCATTAAACCTGGATTTATTAATTTGGTTTGATTTGACTTATTACATCGGCTGTGGCGGTGGCAGTGGATACCCAGCAACCGGGAATTCAAAACTTATCAAGGGCAAATCTTTGTTTGTATATCTGAGAAGAGGTTAATACCTAAACTATATGAAGAACCCCTACAGTTTAACATTAACAACAGAAATCTCTATGTATTTAATAACATTTCTCCAAGGAAGATACGCAAATGTCTCCAGCGGATATATGGAAGATTGTTCAACATCACTATTCATTAGAGAAATTGAAAGAAAACCACAATGAAATATTTCCCCATACACATTAGGATGGCTCCTTAAAAAAAAAAAAAAAGTCAAAGTAGGGGACTGGACAGGGTAAGAGCGCTGGCTGCTTTTCCAGAGGACCCAAGTCAGGTGGTTCAGAACTGCCTGTAAGCTCCAGGGGATGCGAAACCCTCTTCTGACCTCCATGGGTACCTCACATACACATAAATAATAATGTTTTAAAATCAAATAACAAGGATGCTGAGTTTGTGAGAATGTGGGGCTTTGGAATCCTGCATGCTGCTAAAGGAGTGTAAAGTGTCACAGCCACTGTGAAAAACAGCACTGTACATCTCCCAAAAGTAAACAAATAGCACACACCTTTAATCTCAGCAATAGGGAGGCAGAGGCAGGAGGATCTCTGTGAGTTTGAGGCCAGCCTGGTCTACAGAATGAACTCTAGGCCAGCCATAGATACACAGTGAGATCCTGTGTCAGATAAATAAATGTCTGGGTGTGCTGACACATGCCTTTATTCACAGCACGTAGCGGGCAGAGGCAAGCAGATCTATGAGTTCAAGCCCAGCCTGATTTACATAAATAAGTTCAAGGCCAACCAAGGCTACATAAGAAGACCTCCTCTCAAAACAAAAATAAATAAATGAAAAAATGGGAGCTGGGTGTGGTGATACACACTTGTAATTTCAGCATTTAGGAGACTGAGGCAGGAGGATTGCTGTGAGTTTGAAGCCAGCCTGAACTACATAGTGAGTTCTAAGACAGCCAGGACTACATAGGCAGACTCTCAAAACAAAACAACAAAACATAAAATACAATTCCTGTAATATCCAGCTGTAACACTGTGTATGTGTGTTATTTTCTCCTTGCTGTGACCAAATGTCTGACAAGTGACTTAAAGGAAGAAGGTTCAGTCCGTTAGGAGAGAAAGGCGTGGAGCTGGGGGTGGCTGGCGGCAGTGTGAGGCTGCCACACCTCAGGGGAACAGATGGCCCAGGGCTGTGGGACAGTTCTAACCCTCTAGTCATACACACACAGCTACACCAGCTCCCCAAACAGTCCTCTCGGCTAGAGACGAAATACTCAAGTGCATGAGCCTGCAGGGGGATCTCACATTCCAACTCTAGTGTCCTGCTCCTGGCCCCAAGAGGCTGGTGGCCATTCCATTATGCAAAGTGCATCCAGCCCAATTTCAAAAATCCCCACAGTCTCATAGTTCTAACACCGTTCCAAAGTCTAAGGTTGAAAGTCTCCTTGAAGACTCCAGACAATCTCTTAACTGCAGGCCCCTGCAAAATCAAAAGACAAATGATATACCTTTAAATGAAAGGTTTTCAGATGAGTTATACCCAGGAGCTTTCAATTGGAGTCTTGCCCTTAAGACACATTCCTGTTATCCCAGGACCGACTGGAAGGTTTCTCTTTAAGGGCACTAATCTCTTTAACATTTCAGCCCCTGCACACATTCTTTGTCTGTAGAAGGCACAGCTTAAAGAAAGCTTAGGAGGAACCAGGCTTGTTAAACTCTCGGGCCTATTTTCTTCAGTGGAAGGTAATGGCTGATTCCTGGTCATCCTGAAGGCTGAAGTGGTTGTTATCCGGCAACCTGGTGATCTTTTTGCTATTCTATGGAGCCAGCCTTCCTGAACCCCCCAATATCCTGAGCTTAGTTTTTCGGTGAACAGAACCCATCCTTAACGAAAGTGGTCCCATGTGCTTTGTATCCTCCATCAACAGACTCTTACTACAAACCTTCGTCCCTAGGCCCTCAGCCTGAGCACTGTTTATTAACCAACAGAACTCTTTCTTGTTGTAAAGGTGCTTTGCTACCTTGCTAGGGAGTTTCTATGTAGCAGTGTCTAAAGCTTTGTTCTGATCATTGTCACATGGAACATTTTCCAAAGTTTTATGGTGTTGAAGTGTGTAAGAGAAATAAGCACTGAAGTCCAACCCCGGAAGTTTTTTTTTGTGCAGATTCAAGTTTCATTCTTTTTCACTTTGTGCATTCCGATTTTCCTGTAAGGCTTGCTGGGTCCCAACACCTGCCTACAACATTAATCGAGTTAATCAGGTTCCTGCTCCTTTCCTTACCAAATCGCACCCTTTTCACACCTTTCTGTTTCTTTTTGGAGAGAGGGTCTTACTATGTAGCCCTTTACTGGCCTGGAGCTCACTCTGTAGACCAGGTTGGCCTCAAACTTACAGAAATCCACCTGTCTCTGCCTCCCAAGTGCTGGGATTAAAGGCGTGCTCTACTATATTTGGCCTCTTTCTGTTTTTTTTCTTTTCTTTCTTCTTTCTTTCCTTTTTTTTTTTTTTTCCGAGACAGGGTTTCTCTGTGTAGCTTTGTGCCTTTTCCTGGAACTCACTCTGTAGCCCAGGCTGGCCTCGAACTCACAGAGATCCATCTGCCTCTGCCTCCCGAGTGCTGGGATTAAAGGCGTGCGCCACCACGGCCCGGCTGTTTCTTTTTTTTTTTTAATCTCTCCCCTTCTCTCTTTCTCTCTCTCTCTCTCTCTCTCTCTCTCTCACTCTAAACACAGTGAGTGATAACCATCCCACAGCCTGAATGTTATACTGTCATGAAATTTCTTCTGCGAAAGAAAAGAGTCCATTACTTTTGATTTAGCCTCACACAGATTTTTAGGATATGAGCAGAATGTAGATAGATTCTTTGCCAGAATTTAACACGAGTGGATGCTAGTCTGGGTCCTTGTCAGAATCTAGACAGAGTTCTTGTGAGCTGATTCTTCACTGTCTGCATACTATCAGTATCTGGTCCTCTAAATTCCTACCAGAACTGCCCATTTAAGTTCTCCTTACAGAATCCGGGACATCTCCAGGTTCTCCCACATTCCTCTCAAGGTTGAGAAGTCACAGGGTCTGGTTTCTCACAGCAATAACTCCACTTCTTGGTACCGATTTTCTGTATCAGTTATTTTTCTCAGTATTGTTACCAATCACCTGGCAAGAGACAGATAAAGAGATGAAGGATTTATCTGGCTCACAGTTTGAGGGGACACAGTCCACCATGATGGTGAAGGTGTGGACGCAGGTGACTCCATATCGACAGGAACACAAGACACCTTAGTCTTATCTTGGTGATCAATCAGGAACAGACAGCACAAACAGAAAGGGCACCTGCCTGAGGTACAGAGTGAATTCAAATCTAGTCTGGGCAACTTAGTGAGACTCTGTCTCAAAAAAATAAAAATAAAAATAAAAATAAAAAGGCAGGGGTGTAGCTGTTTTGCAATGCTTGTCTAGCATGTACAAAGGCCTTGGGATCAATCTCTAGCATGATAAACCCTTTGGCCTCACCCCTACACCCTTACATCTGTCTGCCAGCTGAACCCCACGTCTAAAAGGTCTTACAACCTCTCAAAACCGTGTCACCAGCAGGAGAACACGTGTTCAAATGCATGATGTCTGTAGAGGACATTTTGCATTTAAATCCTATCAACACAGCCTGAAATATTGAAAGCAGACTCTTACAGATGTCTGAATACTCATTATGATAGCCACGATGTTTACAATAGCCCAGAGGTGAAAAGAAGCACTCTTTGGCAGATAGATAGATGAGTAGATATGGTGCAGATCTACAATGGGGCATTATTTGAGCGTCAAATAAATAAAAGAAAAGACATTCTGAGACCCGGTACATCATGGATGAACCTGGAGACATCATGCTGAGAGCAATAAGCTGGTCAGCTAAAGATAACCACTGTATGATCGCATTCCTAGGGAGTGTCAAGAACTGTCAGACTCACAGAAACCAAAAGTAGAATGGCAGTTGCCAGGAAGTGGGGGAGGAAGAAATGGGGGCTGGTTAATAAGTGTAGAGTATCATGTTTGCAAAACGGAAAGGTTCTGAAGTCGGTTGTGCAACAATGTGAGTGTACCTGACACCTCTGCCCTGTACACAGAAAAGTGCTTAAGATAGTAGTTTTTTGGAGAGGAACGGACTAGATGGGAAGAACTAGATTGAAGGGCTAAAAGAGAATACTAGAGGAACAAGATGGAAGATGAGGAAGAGTCAGATGAGGAAGAACAAGATGAGGAAGAACAAGACGAGAAAGAAGGCGATGGGAGAGGAGCTGAGATGGGAAGGAACTAGATGGATGGGAACCTCGATGGGGTGGAGCTAAGAAGAGAGAATTAAGATAGAACTTAGAGGGGACAGCAGATAATGCAGAGAGAAATCAGGCAAGAAAGGAACATGAGAGAACTGACACAGAAGAATAAAGTGTATGAACTAATGGAAAAAAGATAATGGGGTTTTGTTGTTGTTGTTGTTGTTGTTGTTGTTGTTTCGAGACAGAGTTTCTCTGTGTAACATCCCTGCCTGTCCTGGAACTCGCTCTGTAGACCAGGCTGGGCTCAAACTAATAGAGATCCGCCTGCCTCTGCCTCCCGAGTGCTGGGATTAAAGGCATGTGCCACCACCACCCGGCCAAGATAATAGTTTATATTATGCTTATCTTATCACAGTTTTAGAAACAGCCTGGCATAGCAGACCTGGTAGTACAGAACTCCCAGATCTTCAGGAGGATCAGAAGTTCAGCCCTACCTAGGCTACGGAGTGAGCACAAGACAAGCCTGAGTGACTTACTGAGAACCTGACTCTTAAAATTAAAACAAAACAGAAAAGTGAAAACAGAAGAGGATGTCACTCAAAGATAGAGTGTTACCTAGTGTGTGAAGGCCCTGAGTTGGATTCCCCAGAAATCCCAGCCCCCAAAGAAAAAGAGCTGGGCATCAAGGCTTCGATGAGGAGGAGGAGCTGAAGGATGGCTCAGTCAGTCAAATGCTTACCGTGGAAGCATGAGGACTGAGTTCAGAGTCCCAGCACCCACATGAAAAGCTAAATGTGGTAACACACAACTTGTACTCCAAGTGCTGGGGATGCAGAGACAGGAGGATCCCTGGGGTTTGCTGACCACCTAGTTTACCCAAATCAGTGAGGGACCCTGTCTCCAGGTTCAGTGAGAGACCCTGTCTCAAAAACTACTGAGGAGAGAAATTGAGGAAGACACCTGACGTCTACCTCTGGCTTCTACACAAACACAAGGAAAGACAGCTTGGGGCTTGCTTCCCGGCAATTCAGGGAGGTGGTCCTTGGGCTGATTGTATGTAGGTGAGCCTTGGGTCCCTTTGAGAAATGAACCCAAGTTCACTGTGGTCTTGCTTCCAGAAATTACTTCCTCACTCCCCATGGGGATTTTGACGGAGGTAAAAAGCCATTCACTTCTTTTCTCTGTTGTGTGACCAATGACCCCAACATACCCTACCCAAGCTCCAGTATGTGCTAGAAAGAGGGCTTAGTTCTCCAGCTTGAACCTTAGGGATTATCTCATGGGCATACTATCTTACCCAGCTATCATCCACCCATGCATTCAGTCAACATCCATCTGTTGGGTACCAGCTTTTGATGAAGCGTGGTCTGGTAGAGGCCCCTCACAGCACGTAAGAGGATGCAGTGCGGTGTGATTGATACATGCCTTGATGGAGTTGATCCAGGGCACTGAGCAGGGGGCCTGCCTCACCCTGTCTGTGCTGAGGATTCACAAAGCAAGTTCAGTCTTCATCTGAGACTTGAAAGATCAACAAGACTGAACCAGTAAAGTAGGGAGGAGGAGACACAGACAATGTGCCCAGCACAGAGCATGGGAACTTCCTGGAGACTAGGGAATACAGAGCTCGGCTAGGGATCTGAAAACAGAATCTGGTTTATTGAGTGAGAGGCAGGGATGATGAGGACCAAGCCTAGGAGCAAAAGCAGCAATGGGTCCCACAGATAATTTAATCACCTTCAGAGCACTTTGTCAGGTGTAGGGTTAGGGGTGCATATGAATATCTATGAACTAAGTTGTGTGGACCCAGCGGGAGAGGCGATAGAAGATGAGAGAGGATGGTCAAGGATCCTCAGAGCTGTAGCTGGACACCCACACCTCGCTCCCTTCTCCCTACCCTCTCAGAGCAAGCTGATCTGTGGGAAGATGCTTCTCTCAGTGAGGAAGTGGTTTTCTTGACAACAGCCCCAAGCTCCCTCCCAGCCTCCCTGATCTGTGGTCCAGTCTTGGCCCTTGAGAACATACTTGCCCTCTTCTCTCAAGATGTGGTGGCTTCATCTGGCCTTCTCTACTCTGAGCTGCACAGTTCCATGGCCTACGAATCATTTCAAGTGTTGGTGTATCTAGCCTTCCCTATCATTCTCGGGGCTGCATTGGGACCTTTGAATGGCCTCCCCACACCTGTCCAGGTATGAACTTGCCAAGAACCACTTTTGTCCCACCCCGGCCCCCCAGTCCAGATCTACCTCCAGCTTATCAGCCATTTACTTTTGAGGACATGCCATCTCTTACAATCTGTGCACATCTCCTGTCCCCCTAGACTTTCAGCTGTCTCTGATGGCCTTCTCCAGGAAGGCCGCTGGGTAAAGCACGAGGCAGGTGTTTCCTGATTCTGACTTTCCCCTAAGATAGGACACAAGGCTGGCCCAGGCAAGGCCCCCAGCAAAGACTGAAGAAGGCTGGTCTCCTACTTATATTGCCCATGATCCATCAGAAGTCATACAGAACATTTACTGAAGGAGGGCACGGTGGCGGGGCTTTGAAAATGAAAAAGGCCTTGCAGGTGGGGCCCTGGCTTGGTTGCTAAGCAAGGAGTGAGTTCTTGTGATATGTGTGACAGCTGGAGGCTTCCCACTACCCTTGGTATGCTGACTTTGAGATTAATTAATCATGGGGTTGAGGTGCCTGGATGCTTCTGATTCAATCATTTTCCAGGACTGAACCTCAAAAAGAGCATCAGAGGAGGGTGCTGGAGAGATGGCTCAGCAGTTAAGGGCACTGGCTGCTCTTGCAGAGTTCTAGGGTTCAGTTTATAACCATCCAGAACTCCAGTTCCAGGGAACCTGATGCTCTCTTCTGAAGAGCAGGCATGAACGTGAACAGACATACATGCAGCAAAACGCTCATATGCCCGAAATAAATAAATCTAAAATAAATTCGTTTTTAAAAGACCTGCAGCAGCAGGGCTGGAGAGATGGCTCGTTCGGTAAGGGGCTTGCCACACAGCCACGAGCACTTGAGTTCACCCAGCATCCCTCTAAATAATACTAATAGTAATCTGGGCTAGAGTACACACCTGTAACCCCAGGGTTGGAGTACAGAGGAGGATCTTGGGACTCACTGGCCAGTCAGACTAGCCTCGTCATCAGCTCCAGACCAGCGAAAGACCCTGTCTTTAAAACGAGATCGGACAGCTGCTAAGGAATGACATCTTGGGTTGATCTCTGGTCACAAGTGTGTGAGCACTCACACACATCCACATGTCTATACACACATGCACACACATGCATGCATAACCACACACACACACCAAAAGAAGAGGAGGAGGGATAGGAGGAGAAAAAGGAAGAGGATCAACCAAGGCCCCCAAAGTCCATGGCATGGAAGAGGATTATTGGGAGAAACCGTTTAAACGGTAGCCAACTGTGGGAAATACTGAGTTCTGTCCCAGCTCCATCCAAGTAGTCCAGAACAATGGAGATGACTGAACCAAGGGCATAGGCAACACCGGAAAATGAACCTGACTTCCTTTATTCCCATGCCGGGTGACACCAGACAGTTGACCTCACTGCTCTGAGCCCACGCTTTAGGCTGGTGTGGAGGAGAAATAGGATACAGATTTTACAAGCAGTAAATGTTGTTCTTGGGGGAAGAGAGCCCAGCCTGGTGGCTGTGGTGGCTCCTCCAGAGCCCTGGGCCATGGGAGAGTCTTCCTTCTAGAACTAGAATCAGGGTATTGTCCTGCGCATCTGAAACTCTTTGTCTGCGGTCTTCCTGCTTGCTCTTGCCCACTTTGGTAGCTCTGCGGGAGTAGCCAGGGCTGGGAGCTGGCTGCTGTTTGTGTTATTGTAACTTCTCATCTGTCCTGGCTCTGCAACCCGGACCCATTCACACCTCTGCAATCATCTTGCAAGGCATTGGGGGTGTCTCTTACACAGACCCCCCCAACTGGGTCCAGGAGTGCGTTGGTGGCCTAACGGCCTGAAAACATGACTGACAGCTGTCAATCCATCCTCTGAGGTGCACTGTGTGGCTTTACCGTCCTCAGCTCTACACACATGTCTTTGTCAGACTGTGTCCCCACCTAAAACAGTCTCTCTGGCACCCTACCTTCTTAGCCTGGCACCCACAGGTCACCATACTGTAATGTTGTCAGAAATACCCATCAAACACCTACTGTGTGCAGTGTGGGGCCAGGAGGGATAAGGGCACGTGAGAGACAACATTTCCAACTAGATATTGCACACCACAGCACGCACCCCAGCCCCCCCCCCCCCCAGCACACCCATTGGTCTGCTCGACACCATCTAAGTCCCACTTTGCCCTTCCCTGCTGTGTCCTATGCCCCACCTCCTCCTGCCCTGTGACTTCACTCCAGAACCTGGACCCACACAGGCTCTCCCCGAGGCATCCTTGTTGGGATGTCTCCAGTGCTCACTCTTTTCCCAAGCTCCCACACTGGGTTGGCACCTGCCACCTTGGGGCACTTACAGAACATATTTGAAGTCTGCCTGGCTCTGTGTCTTCAGGCCTCAGTATTCCCACTTATAAAATGGAACAGTAACCACCTAGTGGTGGGAACTAAATGCTGGGGACATCAGGCCCTCCTGTGCAGCATGTTAATCTCTGTATCCTCAACACCAAACCGTGCCCATGACTGGTGCCAAAGGCTTTGTGGGGTAGATATCTGGCTGATGTGTGAAATGGCTGAATATGTAAATAGAATCTGAAGCAATATTTGTTGTTTTCCCATGGCAGTTAGGGTGTGGGGACCAGGAAGATTCTGAAAGAAACTAATCTTTATTGTCTACCTATCACACATCAATGCTCAGCATACACAAGAAAAGATTACTGCAGAATGAGGAAGCGGCTGGTGGCTAGAGTAAGTCAGTGGACCAGTCTCGTGCAAAGGGTATGAAGAACTTGTGACTTTGACAGACTCCTTGATAACTACAAGGAGGGGGCATGCTTGCTTGCTAGTTAGCCAGATGCCCCTGGGCCTCCCAGGACCGATCTTAGGCTTTGGAACTCCTGAGGACTGGATGCCTGGGTAGGCAGGGTGGGGGCAACGCCCAGCTCCAAGGGTCATGTGTCAACTGCTCAGCTGGAGAACTTGGCTTTGGGTATCCAAAGGCTAGAGGTGGGCTGGGCTGGAGGGAGCGCTTGGCTCCTGTCCTGTACAGCCCTGGCTGGGGGCTCTTCAAGCCCAGTCCCCCCAGCAGCCTCTGTGCACAGCAGGAGTGAAGTCTGGGCAGCTTTCCTCCGGTAATCTGAAGCTTTTCACTCTTGTCTTTCCTTCCCTGGCCCCGCTAAGTCTTCCTGGTTGTTACGCCTCCTGCCGTCCCTCCTCCTTACTCCCACCTCCTGATTCCAAAAACACTCTGATTGCCAGGGTGGGTCAATGGTTAACACTCAGCTGGTTTTATATAAGCTGCCCCGGGCCACCTACTGTTCACAGCCTCTTCAGTCCTTCAGTTTCGCGACTCCTGGAGGCAGCTGCTGTGGCAGCCTCAGCCCCGACTGGCTGGTCCGCACTATGGCCACCTGCTGGCAGGGCCTATGGGCCTATCGCTTCTACTTGATTGCACTATGTCTGCCCATTTTCCTGTTGCCACTGCCAATCATTGTCCAAACTAAGGTAAGGACTGCCGGGTCTCCCTTGGCATAGGTAACTCTAGGGGTGGCAAGGGAGAGATCACTGGGGCCAAAGTGGGGGCATCCTTAGGATTCCCTTTTCACTTCCTCTCCCCCAAAAGTGAGGCCACCGCCTCCTGGTCTTCCTGGGAGCCAAGGGTGGTTTCTGCAGGGCATTCAGCACCCAAAGTCCCTGTGCAAATTGCTCGGGGACATTGGAGCCCGCTGGCTTGAGGACCGAAAGGCAGTTGCCTAAAGGAAATGCAGGATCGGACGGATGAGTTTCTCTAACTACTGTGTGTTCACTCAGCCTGAGCTCAGTGCCAGCCAGGGACAGGAAGAGGCAAGAGCTTTTGAGAAGGAGACTAGGAGAGAGCTGGCCTCAGGCAGTTATGCCTTCCCAGGTAGAAATAGAATAAGTAACTGACCTGTAAACAAGAAATCCATAATTTTTAATGAAATGATCCCGGAGCTTTGGGAAGGAAGCCCCCAAGAGGGTCTCATACCTTAACTTTGCAGTCTAGCTGTGTTTGCAAACGGCGTGGATTGGAAAAGGCAGAGCTGGAGGTGTGGCCCTGTCTCTAAGGCTGATATTGAATCTTGGCCCTGGACCATCCCACGCCCCCAGGACTGCCCAATGAACCACTGCTTACTGCTACAGATAGGAAAATCAAGGAAGGTCTTTAGGTTATGTTATCTCTGAGGAAGGAGGCCCAGGATATGGCCCCTAACACCTGCCTAGTCATAAAGTCTGACTGATTTTTGAGATGACCTTCTCAGACCAAAACCAGTGGCGTCTCTATGCCGGGAATCTATCAGCTAGATTCCAGACAGGCTGGGACATGTGTGACAGCACCACCATCCTGGGAGAAGCACATACAGCTCGGAAAGAGGGTCACATGGTGGAGAAAGCCCGAGTGGGTATGGGAAGCTGTGTCTCTTGGTGGAAATGCAATGTGTTAGGAACTCCAGAGTTTGCCCCCTGTGCCTGGCTGGCCCTGCCACCTGCCTCTGGCACACAGGCTCTGCTTACCCTCTCCTGACTCAATCGACGATCCTGAGAGGCCAGGCCCACCTCTGGGCCTTGGGTCCCCACCCCACTCAGGAATTCTATTTCTATATGATCAATTTTGCCTTCCCTGCTTGACCGAGCCCATCAGCATATAAATAAGCTATTACGTGTCTCATGTGGAACAAACAAGGCCTTTTCCTTCAGCTCCCATTTACTCCTTCTCCAGGCCCGCCTTCCCCCTCTGTGCCCGTTCCTAACAGCAAGCCTCAGTGTGCCATGTGCTTTCTCCCATCTCCTCTGACTCTGCTATTCAAATTCCCATCAGCTTCCAGGGTCCCAACCCAAAGCCCATCCCTACCTTTCTCAACCCTGCAGCAGGATTTGTCCCAGCTGGTCACGCCCTCTTTACCATGTTGTCTTCACTTGACTTCGATGACACCTCATTCTGCCTTCCCCACATGCCATTCCCGGGCTCCTTCTCCATCAGACTCTCTCTCTGCAGGTTTCCCAGCACCCCTCCTGTGCCCCCCCCCTGCCCCGCACCCCTCCCTACTCCAGGCCAGGTAATTGTATGCTGTCTCATGATTTGAAAAGCATCTCCCTAGCCGGGTGTGGTAGTGCGCACCTCTAATCTCAGCAAGGCCCAAACAGCAGGATCATGAGCTCAAAACCTGCCTGAGTGGTGAGAACTTGCCTCAAAAACAAAACAAGAACCCCACCCACCACCCCTAAGTGTCTCTGTGCCCACAAGTCCTGGAGGATCCTACTCCAGCCTCTACAATTGTATTAGCCAGTTAACTTGGGTACCTGGTCCACACGGATATTTCTCTGTATGAAGTCTATGCTTCTCCCCATCCAAGTCAAAGCTCAGACTGCCATCTCCAGAAGACTCTTCCCACAGTCTTACTGAGAAATGTGTCAACTTACTTCCTTTCAATGCCAGCCGTGACTCAGGTCATTCTGGATGGTCACTTTCCTCCATCTGCTCACACACCAGCAGGGCCTGTGCACTCACTGTCCCCTCAACACGCGATAAATGTTTCCAATTTATGATCGGACTAAGTGCCAGTAAACTCACTCTAAGTTGAGACTTTTATAAGTGGAAAACACACTGAGTGTGCCCACTAACGCCCACCCACTAACCACAGCCTTGCAATGCAGCTCGGGGCTAGGCATGGTTTGTAACTCTTCCTTACTCTGCCCAGGAGCTGTGGTTTGCTACCACCACCCCATATCACCTCAGATGATCTTACTTACCACAAGTCACCAGCCTGGGGAAAGATCAGTACGTCACCTTTGCACCTCCCTAAAATCAGGAAACCATAGGTGGAACTGTCAGAAGTCGGGGAGACCTGTGTTCTGAATGGCAAGAGACCCCCACCTGGGCAGTCTCTCTACTCTGTCTTTTCTCACCTGTCCCTGGCTGTCTGACATCACTTACCACCCTACTGCCAGGGGGATCCCTAAGACCTCCTGCCAACTCCATACTGCCTTCCCATTACACTTAGAAATCAAGTTGAACTTAAGATGCCCAGTCCCCGAGGCTCCACACCGGCAGACCAGTCACCCAGACTCCTTTCCCTGCATCCCACCTCTACGACCTGTGGCTTCGCTCTTCTCCCAGATGCATTCTTCTCCTTTACAGTTCCACTTAAATCTGTTTCAGAAGCCCTCCGTCCCACACTAGTCATTCTGGCATTTTCTCTACAGAGCAGTCCCTGTTAACAGAATGTGTCTGGGGCTGGGGTTGTGGCTCCGTGGGTAGAGAGTGCTTGCCTAACGTGTATGAAGCCCTGGTTTAGTCCCTGGCACTGCAGAAACAGTGTGGTGGCACACTCCTGCAATCACAGCGGTTAGGACATGGACGATCAGAAGCTCAGGGTCATCCTTAGCTACACAATGAGTTTGAACCTAGCCTGGGATTTATGAGGTCATGTCTCAAAAAAAAAAAAAAACTTGTATATTGGTTTACTTTCTTCCAATTTTTTGAGGCAGGGACTTTGGCTTACTCTCTGCAGACTCCCACGGCCAGGTGTATACGAGATGCCCAGAAAATACTGGTTAGGTAAATAAATGAAGGGATGTGGGCAAAGGGAAAACATTTCCTGAATTCCTATTGAGTCTTACTCTCTGTAATTAGTCCACAAACTTAAAACTTAGCCTCCGAGCCAAGGCATGTCCAAGCCCCTCCCCACCACACCAAGGCTGCGCAAGGTGCCACACCGCAGGCACCGGGCTCCCAGGAGTCTGCCCATGCACCAGGGATGAATCCTGATCCCCCCGCCTGGGTGTCCCCCAGGCTAAACAAGCTCTGCTGACTCCCCATGGGAGACCTTGATTTGGAGGATGTGGGGATGGGGTGTGGCTTGGGAGGGAGGGCTGGGGGGTGGGAAGAGGGAGAAGGTGGGATTTGTGGGTGGTATGAAAGGTGAATAGAAAATTTCTTAATAAAAATAAATTAATTAATAAATTAAAAAATAAAAGAAAAATATTAAATATAGTACTTGACATAGTCCAAGTACTTTCCAGGAAAAAAAAAAAAATTAGCCTCCTAGCTCTGGCTCCTCACATGGGAAGGAGAGCCCCCACCAAAGCTCAGCCCTCTGTAATTTATTTATTATATTTATTATATCATTATTATATAGCTAATATTTATTGGATCAGGCCAGTCACCTTGAAGCCTTAGTGCCCTTGTTTCCCACGGAGGCCTCTGCTCGATTGTGATGTTGCTGCTACTGTCTCCATTCCACAGACATGTAAACTGAGGCCCAGAGGGAGGATGTAACTTGCTTTCAATGCCATCTAGAAAAAAAAAAGTGGAGGCCGTAATCTTAGGGTCTCTGCATGAAGCTGTCTGGGGAGGTGAGGGGGGCCCCTTACATCCCCTCTCAAGCCTTTCTCATTCATGACCACCCGGCCAAGTGTTCCACGTTCCTTCTGTCACCAACGTTTGGGACACCCTTGCTTTTTCCCAGGGGCAACTGGACAAAAACACAGATGTTCTGCCCCCGACCTAGCTAGGGTCCCGAGGAGAAGACAGGTGTTTGTGCCACACAGATGTAGCGAGGGGGCTGAAGCATTCAGAGCAGGCAGTGGCTTCTCCTAAGGAACTGAGGTGGACTGAGTAGCCCTGAAGGCCGGGGGAAACCACAGCTGCCAGAGGCCCACGGAGGGCGGGCAGCGGGGAAGCATGAGGCCAGCAGTAGCCATTATGGGAACCTCTGGAACTGCTGTCCCCTTCGACAGCGCCAGCCGACGGCATGCGGCGCGGCATTTGCCCAGCCTTGCAGGCACAAGCACCGCTGTACGGCAGAAGTCTCATGCCCACCCATCTCTTCCCTTGTGGGTGAGCCTCGTACTCAGTGCTGTGGGGCAGGTACCGTTCGTGTGTTCTGGAGAGAGGATGTGGGGGGGGTTGCCATTCCTATAGGGGTGACGTGAGGACACACACACAAGAATGTGCGCTGCCCAAGCTGTGGGAGCAGTATGGCAGGTGTCTCCATATACGACCTGGGGAGGAGCTGCCCTCAGGACAGGGCTCAAGTAGGGCCTCCTGGGGAGTGGACAGTTACCCTAGGACCAGAGTGGCTGTAAGAGCCAGCTCAACCCAGCTCTGGGTGAAGAATTGTCCAGGCAGAACCTGCAGCAGGTGCAAAGGGCCAACACAGAGGTGAGCTTGGCAAGCTGACGGGGCAAACAACAGCGTTGAGCTAGGGGCCCCGGCCATTGCAACTTCATGACAGTCAAGTTCAGAAAGGAGGGGAGAGGGTAGCCTGTGGCAGCCCTGTGAGCTGGGGAAGAAATGGGGACTTCATGCTTCCGGCAATTAGGGGTAAACAGCATGCTCACGTCTCTATAAACGTCAACCAAAAATGCAAAAGTCTCTTGGAACTCAAAAAGATCATCTGTAGAAAACAGTAATGGTGCCATGTTGGCCAGAGATCAGCTGAGATGAACATGTTTGTGTTAAAAATGGAAGAGAGCAACGTTTCTCTTTTTTTTTTTTCATTCAAAAATTGTATTTATGATATTCATTAATTACATTAATTGTATTGATTTATTACATTCATGATATTATGTCCTGATACTACTGTCCATTTGTGGGAGTTTTCCATCACACAAAACAGAAATTCTGTACTTAAGAAATCATTGGAGAGCAGCGTTTCTTAATCGTGGGCACAGGACGCACAGTCCTGTGCACTTTAGAACTGGTGATAAGCATCCTCTGGACAAGCAGAAGCTTGTCCCAAAGGTAGAGGACATCTGTACAAGGAATTTAGACCCTCTATCTTCTGAGAAACCAGGATGCAGAGAACAAAGCATGACTTTTGGAGCCAGGGAGATAACAGAGGGCACTTCAGAGCATGTGTGGAGTATATGCTATCACATTATCTACAGACCTTCTGATCACCAATGCTAGTAGGAGACACAACAGCCAGCATCCTGTTGTCCCATCTCTCAGGCTCCGTAAACTCCACCTGGCTTCCTGTCTGCCACTGGCTCCCAGAGAACACAGAAGGCCTTGGGCCCTGGGTAGACTCCCTCTTTCTCACAGCTGCTCAGATGAGCTGCTCAGATGAGCTGTTGGCCCCACCAGGGCCTCAGATGCTCCTGTCTATGAAACAGGGAAGTGTGTCTCATCACATAGCCCTAAGTGGTGAGCTGTGGTCCCCAGGTGCAGCAGAGAGTGGCACCTGGGATGTATGGAGATAGGTTTCACATGGAAGGATGATTGAAAGGGGATTCCCCCTCCCCAAAAGCCAGAAGGTCCCTGAAATAGAGACAGGAAGTACTCTGACATAAAACTTTACACCCTGATTACTAAAGCATGACCTGGCTCACCAGCACCCCTAGGAGCATCGTGGGAAGGAAGGTAGAGTCTTCAATGGTAAAACCTGATTACAGTGCGGATGGAGCCCCTCGGCTTCTGTGAGGACCAAATTCGCAGAGGGCTGTGGGAATGCCAGTTCACGTCACTCCGCTTGACTGAGTCCACTCTTCTGCAGACACAGCAGGCCTAGCTCCAGGAGCAAACTGTGATGTCAGGAGTTGTCCCCAAAGCTTTGTTAAAAATCCTGTGACACTGTGAATCCACTGTTTCAGCCTGATGTGCCAGGAGTCCCAGCTACTTGGTGGACTGAGGCAGGAGGATTATTTGAGTCTAGGAGTTCAAGGTCATCTTGGGTAATATAGTGAGACCTGGACAAGGAGAAAGGGAAAGAGGAAGAGAAGGAAGGGGGGGGGGGGGAGAGAGAGAAAGAGATATCTCTGACAAAGGCATAGCTGTATTTAAGATTTTGCTGAGTGATTGACTAAGACTTCGTGATTGTAAAGAGTTGGAATGTAGCCGATCAAGAATTACGGAATTATCTGTAGTTCCTTTAGTGGCCATTTCCTACCCACATCAGCATCTGACTTAACATCTTCTCAATGGCTAGGTAAAGCTGATGGAATGGAGTTCCAGGTCAGCCTGGTCTACAGAGGGAGTTCCAGGAACAGCCAGGGCTACATGGTGAGACCTTGTCTCAAAAACACCAAGAAAAATAAAAGTGCATGTGACCTCTCCCAAACCTTCCTCTGGCCAAGGATGCTCACACACCTGGCCAAGAACGCTCACACCTGGAACAACAGATTTTTTTTTTTTTTTTTTTTTGGGGAAAGGGGTTTTTTTTTGGAAAGGGGGGGGGGGGGGGAAGGGGGGGGGGGTTGTAGAGAGAGAAGAAGGCTGCTGACTCTCCCTCGGTCCTCAGAAGGTAGTGTGAAGAAAGCCATTCCAAGAGGAACCAAGTAAATGGCACTCGCCCAAATGTGAACCAACAGAGGCTGTAGCTGCCATTTTGGCACAGCCTCAAAGGCAGGCTGGGGCACAGGAGGCTTTTGAGTGGCTGGTGGCTTCAGGTGTCCCTAAGGAGGCTGCTGGCATGGGGAGGGTTGAGAAGAGGGGCCCGCAGTGCCATTGGTTGGTGGGATGATACTTGGCTGTCTCCGGCTGGTCTGGAATTGGAAGCAGGAGAACGGAAAAGGACACACTCCTGCTGCCAGTTAAAGGAGTTGGGGGTAGGGCAGGGGTCTGAGCCAGGTGGATCAGAGACAAATTTTCAAAGCTGAACTGGCCATTGTCTCGTTTGAGATTTTCATCTATTCAGTCATCAAAGGTATTGGGCAATTAACATCTACCTGTTATGCCTGGGAAAGATCACACACACACACACACACACACACACACACACACACACACAGAGAGAGAGAGAGAGACAGAGAGACACAGAGAGAGAGAGAGACAGAGAGACAGAGAGAGAGACAGAGACAGAGAGAGAGAGAGAGACAGAGAGAGAGACAGAGAGAGAGACAGAGAGAGAGACAGAGAGAGAGAGAAACGAGGTTCTTTCCTCATTTCAGTATAGTTGGCTTTCTTCACAGTCCTGGGTTGTTATACTTAGTACATTTTTTTTATTGTTTTATAGTATATTTTAAAAATGACAGTAACAATGTACTCCCCTTACTAGAGAGTGATACATCCTTTGTCACTAAATAGGTCCTTAAAGAGTAACAGTGTTTTGTTCAAACAGAACTTATAATTGCACAAAAGTCATACAAATCATTAAGAAATGTTGAGCAAGAACGCAGTTTCTGGATTCTGGTGGGTGTATACCCTCGTGGGCCGGAAGTCCAGTGGTGACCCCTGATCCATACTTTTGACTGATAGTAAAAGCTCCTCAGTGGCCACAGGAGGAAAAAGTCCAGAACCCATGAGCCCTGTGACCACAGGATTCTGTCGCAGTGCTGGGACTTAATGATGTTCATCACCATCACCTTTTCATCACCCCAGGACCATTTGAAAACTTGTCAGTTTAAAGAAGATTTACCAGGTTTAAAACTTACACAGTCTACTAAGGTTTGGGCCTTAGACGCCACTTCAGGAAGTTAAGAATACTTAGTACATTTTAAAAGCTTAGTCTGAGGAAATGCAAGGCTTCTTCAGGCTGTGACAGGGCCCTGGTTCCCGCACAGGGTAAGAAGCCCCCAGAGGTTCCCATATGTGTGTACAAATGCTCTCACACACCCCACCTTAGCACCCACGCGGCCTTCCTCCGTTCCTTCCTCCTTTCCTTCATCGTCTTCTTTTTCTTCTTGGGCTGAGACAGAGCCCAGAACCTCTCGTGTGCTAAGCATAGACTCCGCGGCCAGACTTCACCCAGCCTGTGTACAATCATCTAATTAAAACACCGGGCTGGCGCTCCACCCTCCCTCCTTCAGTCCTTCAAAGGCCTCCCATTATCATGGGCCTGTCTTCTAGTTAAAGTTCTAGATCTCTCTTAAGGCAGACAGGATTCCTTTCAAGTGCACACACCTTCAGGAACCTGACCTTTCTGCCTCATCTCAACCCCTCTGTGCTTTGCTCTCCTCCACACCACTATGGCCCACCAACTGAACTCCTACACATCCCTCAGCACCCGCTCAGCATCTCCTCCCTGGAAGTCTTCTCCAGTCTAGCAGTATGGGACTCAGGAAAGGTCATTTCCCCTTGGGACCCTCACTCTTCTCGTCTCTCCTTGGCAGCAGTGCTCGTCAGGTTGCCACCTAAATGTCCCAGCTTGCTCCAAGCCCCGAGAATGTCCCTGCACCGTGCCAGCAGCACCCTCCTTTTCTGGAGTTCAGGGACAGTGGAAATGGCCCACTGTAAGCTTACCATCTCCACCCCAAGTTAACCTTCAATCACTAGGAGGAACAAGCTGAGGCACCTTTGAGACTGTGGGCATTCACTCCTGCCTCGGAGCCATGTGCTGTGCTGGGTCTGTGATGGGTAAAGGCCGTGATGTCCACAGCCCTTGCCCTTCCCTGCTTTTGCTATTCCCCAGGGTCCAGAGTCTACCCTGGCTTCTCTGGCACCCTCATTTCCACGTGTGCCTCAGACAGCCACCTGATTCTCTGGAAGTCCAACGCTACTCTCTAATGAACCCTGCCCACTCACTGTTCACTGGGTGCATCCCATTTCCACACATCCATACCTGCTACCCACTTCCTCCCTATCCTGTTCCCACCAGGAAAAAATGTTTCTTTTCTTCCTATAAAGGAGACACACGTACATATGGCTGGAGATGCTTCATGGTGTCTTTTAGGGTAAAATATAATCCAAGAGAGGTTAAGTGACTCGTTCAAAGACACACAGTGTTAAAGGCAGGTCTGGAGACTTGGGTTCTTTCCACTGTGAAAACAGTAAGCCCCCAACCTTGGCTCCTCTAAGGAGTTAGTCTTTCTGCCCGCTGCTGACTTGGCAGGCCAGCCTACCTAGCCAGCCCACACAGACTCCCTGGAGGCCAAGCTGGGCATGAATCACGTCTTTTGAGGTGATGTATTTGTTCATTCTTTTGGCAGAAACAGATGTGGACAGTTTATGGTCCGATGACAAAGATTAATACTCATTTATTTCCTAAAACTAAATGTTGCCAAGCAAGGTGGCACAGACGTGTGATCCCAGCACCCGGGAGGCAGAGAACAAGAGATCCCATCAGGACCCATAGAGTGAGCCTCAGTCTCAAAAAGACGGGAAGGGGCTCCCCTTAGGCAGGAATACCCAGCTAAGGTCTGGGAATGGACATCAATGAAGCAAAATGGGGGGAGGGGGAGGAAGAAATCCAAAGAGAGGGACTTGTGCGCAAAGGTCTCTGTGGCCAGATGGGGTCCTTGAGGAAATCAAGGGAGACCGATGTCTGGCCAAACAGGAGCAGGGTAGGCAAGATGGGAGTGTTGTGTGTAAGGCATCCAGACCCAGGTATGGGACTCCGTGGTAGAGAACTTGGGCGGGCAGAGCATGCCCCCTCAGCACTGAACCCCTCCCCAAACAACAAAAAACAGTTACTAAGACAAGAATAAATTGCTTTAGTGGCAGTGAGGACCCAGAACTGGGAACAGCTCCCCTCCTGGCCCGAGGAAGAAGATAGAAAGGGCTCAGTACAAAACTGTCTGCTGTTTACTGAGCCCTGGGCCCACCGACCACCCCAGTACAGGCTCTGCCTTCACTGAAATGGGAACTGTGCCCCTGGGGTCTGTGCCACATAGCAGCCCCCCGGGGGGGGGGCTGCCAGAGACCAGCATGTAAGCCACTGGGGCATCACGTCAGGGCTGCCCGTTCACAGTTCTCATCTGTGAGACAGCGAGCTCTAGTGTGGCTTGGAATCCCTGGATTCCCCATTCCTGGAGCTGGGGGTGCTGACCTGGAGTCAGCCATGCTGTGGGGCAGAGGGAAAAGTCCCACCAGTGTCTCTAGCATTGCCCAAAGGGTGGCACCTAACCACAAAACCTCCCAGAACCCTGGCAGCACACCAGCTCCAAGCCGGACCCTCCCACCTTCAACAGTGCGTCAAGGTGCCGTCAGGCCTCCCTCACTTCTACGGTTCCCAGAATATTACTTGCAAAGGAAAGCAATTGGGAATCCAGGTTTCCAGGAAAAGCCCATTGCAGTTTAAAAATAGGTGTTTCCTGGTTGGTGCCTTAGAGAAACATGTGGCACGGAGACTATTGTCATTCCCAAACAGTGACGGTGTAAACAGCATGCTGAGATGGACTGGGAGGTAAGTGCTAGAATTGATGTGGGCAGGCAGCCAGTGTCTGATAGCTACAATCCAGTATTTGTAAGAGAGCCAGGCCTGGTGGCACATGCCTATCCCCAGATACTCGGGAAGCTGAAGTGAGAGGGTCATTTGAGTCCCAGAGTTTGAGGCCACCTTGGACAATTTAGTGAGACTCTGTCTCAAAAGCAAAATATCTGTAACAAAGTCACCCAAAATAGTGACAACGGGAGCTGGAGAGGCCGCTCAGTATGTAAAGGGATTGCAGCATAAACATGAGTCAGATCCCTAGTGCCTGAGTTTAAACACAAGTGCAGTGGCACACATCTGTAATCCTGAGTTTAAAAAACAAGT
>CABHPP010124706.1:0-40028 GCA_902168425.1 Peromyscus attwateri
TGGATGAATTAACTAATTTTTTTACAAGACAGTTTGTGTAGAAATAAACTCACTCACTAAATATTAATTCTGAAATTGTTTTTCAGTAGTAGAGATCAAACCCACAGCCTCTCATCACTTAGGCAAGCACTCCACTGTAGTTGGAATTTTCTTTGGGCAGCCAACCAGATCCCAAATGAAGATACAGAGACTTATTATTAATTATGAATGCTCAGCCCTAGCTTAGACCTGTGCCATTAGCTGTTTTAACTTACCCTGTTTCTATTCATTTACATTTGCCTCGGGGATTTTATCTTTCCTTCATTCTGAATGTCCTACTTTCCCACTTCCTCCATGTCTGGCCAGCTTGCTGTGGGATGGTCTGTATGTCAAATGTGTTGCTCTGATTGGTCAATAAATAAAACACTGATTGGCCAGTAACCAGGCAGGAAGTGTAGGCGGGACTAACAGAGAGGAGAACGGAGAGAACAGGAAGGCAGAGGAAGACACTACCAGCCGTCGCCATGACAAGCAGCATGTGAAGACGCCGGTAAGCCACGAGCCACGTGGCAAGGTATAGATTTATAGAAATGGATTAATTTAAGATATAAGAACAGTTAGCAAGAAGCCTGCCACGGCCATACAGTTTGTAAGCAATATAAGTCTGTGTGTTTACTTGGTTGGGTCTGAGCGGCTGTGGGACTGGCGGGTGACAGAGATTTGTCCTGACTGTGGGCCAGGCAGGAAAACTCTAGCTACACCAGCTGGCCCCTGGTGTCTCTTTCTTTCTCCCCCGCCCCATCCCCAGCCTAAATTCCTCCTCCTGCTTACTCTCCATGCTGGAAAGTCCCACCTATACCTCCTTCCTCATTATTGGCCAATCAGGTGCCTTAGACAGGCAAGGTAAAAAACAACACATCTTTACGCAGTTAAGCAAATATTCTGCCTATAAACAAATGCAACACCTCTTTGCACAGTTAAACAAATATTCCACAACATAAACAAATGCAACACATCTTTACATTGTTTTACAAATCCAACACATTTTTACATAGTTAAACAAATGGAATACATCTTTGCATAGTTAAACAAATATTCCATAACATAAACAAATGCAACACATCTTTCCATAGTTAAACAAATATTCCACAACACTCCACCCATAAACTCCCCTCTACCCTACAATTTTGGAATTTCATGCTGATAAAAATCAGCATGTTCTATTTCATTTTGCTTTTTAAAAAACATTTTTAGTAGTTTCACACCCATGATCTCAGCTATTTTTAATGCCTTCTTAATAATGTATCCATCATCCTTATTTTATACCTAGGAAAACTGACAAATAAATCCCCAGGAACAAAAAAGAAGGTAAAAGTACAGGTTCTGGCCGGGTGGTGGTGGTGGTGGCGGCGGCGGCGGCACACGCCTTTAATCCCAGCACTTGGGAGTTAGAGCCAGGCAGATCTCTGTGAGTTCGAGGTCAGCCTGGTCTACAGAGCAAGATCCAGGACAGGCACTAAAACTACACAGAGAAACCCTATCTAGAAAAAAAAAAAAAGTACAGGTTCTGGAGGTAGGCAGAGTTTGAATTCAGGGTTTGCTCTCTCACTTTACCCAAGCTGCCCAACCTCCCTGTCCCTGTCCCCCTCTCAAACTGTAAAATAGGTGGGATGATATCAATAGCAAATACTATAGAGAGTAATTGTGAGGATGTGCAAAGTCACACCAAACCTTTCAGAGGGAGAAAAATTCCTCGAGATTATTTTTTTCGGCACCACTGAAAGTGCGTACATTTCACTCTATGACATACTGGATAACAAAAGGGGTTTCTGTCAGATAGCTCTGGAGACGGCCCACGCTCAGCACTTGGTAGCCGGGAAGACTGGGGCAAGGGCCATAATGCTTGAAGCCATATTGTCCTCGATTATACTGTGGAGCTGATCATGGCGCTCCCTTGCTAGGTTTTGATGCTGAGCACATCACACAGTGCCAAGACAACATAGGCAACTAATAAATATTACAGTGATCGCCGCTGTGCGGTTGTTACTATCGTTATTGTAACAACAACGTGTGCCAAGTGGACCAAAAAGCAATCAAATGCAATTTCTTTTATAATATTTTTCAATTCAGATTTCAGAAATAATTTAGCAATTTGTTCAAATGAATTAAAATTACAGCAGATTTAGAGTAGTAAGAAGGGAGAAATGTATGTTCCCAAAATAAGAAGTTTTGTTAAAAGCTTTCATTCAGGTTTTGGATAACTCTGTAACTGTTATTACTACATCAACTAATCTCTCTCTCTCTCTCTCTCTCTCTCTCTCTCTCTCTCTCTCTCTCTCTCTCTCTGTGTGTGTGTGTGTGTGTGTGTGTGTGTGTGTGTGTGTGTGTGTAAGTCTGTGCATGTGCATATGGAAGTCAGAGGACAACTTTGGTGTCCCTACCCAGGTTCTACCCCCTTTTTGGTTGGTTGGTTGGTTGGGTTTAAGGCAGTGGTTCTCAACCTGTGGGTGGTTGCATATTAGATATTTACACTATGGTTCATAACAGTAACTAAATTACTGTAATGAAGTCACAACGAAATAATTTTATGGTTGGGGGATTACCACCACACCATGAGGAATTGTGTTAAAGGGTCACAGCATTAGGAAGGTTGAGAACCACTGCTTCAAGTCTCTCTCGCCTGCCTGAGACTTACTAAGTAGACCAGGCTGGCTAGTGAAGGAGGCCCTGGGATCTGCCTCGCCAGCGCTGGGGTCACAAGTGGGTAGATACCACGCTCTGCTGTTTGTTTTATTTTAGGCCTGTTTTTGTTTTTGTTTTGTTTTGTTGGTGTTTTGAGACAGGGTCTCATGTATCGTTGCTGACCTGGAATTCACGATGTAGACCAGGCTGATCTTGAACTCACGGAGCTCTTTCGGCCTCCTCTGCCTCCTGAGTTCTCCACCATGCCAGCCTTGAGCTTCTTTTTGACATGAGTTCTGGGGCTCAAATCCAGGTCCTCATGCTTGTTAGGCAAGTGCTAACTGACTGACTGAGCTCTGCCCCCATCCTACAGCACTTTTAACAAGTGATTTAATACAAAATGAATCCCTTTTGTTACACAACCTCCCAGGATTATTTAATGAGTATTGGCTTTGAACACTATTTACACTCTCGTTCTACTTATGATGAAAACGTTGGTCAAAATCTAAGGTTTCAGGTTCTGGTCATGTAGTTAAATGTGTTTTGCTTTTAGGGTGAGAAGCAGGATTATGGGCTTGCATACTGACAGAGATTAAGATTTAGTAACTAAAATCAACTAAATTTAATTAGTTGATACTTGACAACAGATTGAAGTGCTGTGTCTGTTGCATTCATTAAGCTATTGTCTCAAAGACATGTTTCATAACATGAACACAGGTAGGCATTCCCTCCAGAAAACCCAAACTATGAAGGAACGGCTAAGCTTGTACAATGGAAAGGAGGAAGCTGTTTGTTTTCAAAAGGGACTGTTGCATGAAAGCAGAATCCTCCCCAAATTGAGCTTTGTGTGTATTTGCAATGACTCCGTGCGAAGAAACCTGATTTGCATGGACCACACATACTGAATAATTTGTGAAATTACACTCGTGTCTAGAGCAAAGAAAAAGCCCACTTTCTCTCTTTGGCGCCATTAGACTCATGTGTCTCCTAACAGATCTCTACAGTTTAAAAATAACAATCAGCCTGGACGCGCTGGCCTTCAGCATTTGCAAGTGGGTTGGGTGACCCTGGGTACCTTCACTGCAACTGGAATGAAAAATGTGGGGCTCTGACAGCCAGCATTGAGCATCACACAGAAAAGTCTAATTAGCATTTCTGCGCTAATTAAAAGCAATGCTGGGTTAGTTCCAATATCATGCTTTTAAATGGCTGATGTCTCAAGAGAACAAAGTTGGGGGTAAAATGTGTTTCCAAAGGAAAAGCCCCTTGCAAACTTTCTTAAGTGATGGGATTTGTTGCTGTTGTTATTTACATCTCATTATAAGTGTGGACTTCGCCATGGCTTCTTTTAATCAGTTTCCATTTTCACTTTCTCCCGCTTTGCAAGCAGTGGGGAATTCAATGTGTTTTTCTGCTTGCTTAAATCCTCTGACCGTCTGCTTTCACACCAAATTAATTAAGGATTTTCTAAATGGAGAACACGCCATGAAAGACAGAGCAGTCCAGGATCTGCGGTCTTTTCTTCAGACTGCAAAAATACACAGTGTACCAAGCCACTCCAGCCTTTCCTGGAAAAGAAGAATTTAAAGAGAAATAACCACCTCGCCCGAACCCAACAGCTCTTTCAAATAAACAGATGACGGCTGCTGATTAAATACCTTTTTCAAACATCGCCCAATTATTCCAACTCACAAAGGTTCTACATGGTGTTAAATCTGATTTTCTCTCCAAGCAGAATGTCGGGGGGATCATGGAGAGGTGGGGAGAGGGGGAAGCTATTGTTCCACCACATTCCATTCCTGTTAAATCAACTTGATATACGTGATAAATTAAGTCTGCACCGCAGGTCAGTGAATTTCTATTAACTACTTATTATGGAAGAAAGGAAAGCAGTCCAGTCAAGAACTCTTACACGTCAGCCCAAGCAAGCTGTCACTCTGTTTAACTTTCACAATAAACGTTCCTCTGTCTCACACATGTGAAAGAAAGGGGGCGGGGGGAGACTCCATCGTTTAGCATTTAAGCTCTATTGGCCAATGTGCATGAAGCTGAAGAACCAGTCCACCCTAGAGTGGCTGCTTTTCTTTACTTAAAAGGCTAGGAAGCTCCAGATTTTGATAAGATTTGCTGATTTACCAGGCAACCATTCCAAAAGAAGCCTCTAGGGGTTCTGAAAATATGGCCACCTGGTTGACATTTATGTGGCCAAACCCCCAAATCCAGACCATCTGTTTCCGTTGGGTCCAGTAGGGTAAAATGAGACCTCCCCTCTGAGTAAGTCCCCAAAGAAGATAAGGCCCAAGTTTTCTCCACAGGAGGTAAGACGAGCCAGATTCCAGAGGACCGACCTCAGAGAGAATTTCAGTGGATGGATAGAAGTGCTGAGGTGCAGAAAAGAGCCTAGGCCATACAATACACTGGGTTCTAAGCCCCATGAGCAGGCCTGGGCTCCTCCGGGGCAGAAGATGCAAGTGAACAGATAAACAGTAACAAAGCATTCAGACCCCACCTTTCCTGTGAGCACCTTGCTGCTGAAGGTGGGACAGGAGGCTCCCTCCTGGGAATGACAACACCCTAGAAGGCTGCCAGTGTGCAAGTGGCTCTAACCACTGTTCATAATACAGGTGCTACATTGCCTGCCAGCACTCTCGGGCTTCGCCCAATTCAGATCTCTAATAATTATTCCTGAGGCCAAGAAGAGTCCCTGAAAAGTAAGTGAGGGAATTAATGAGTCAATCAGTCCATCAATATGTAAATAATTTAAATTACAATAAAGTTGGGGACAATTAAAAGCAATCAGAGCAAACTGAGAAACATGTCTAGAAAAACAGAAATGTTTAGGAAAACAAATTAACGTTAATGTTAAAAATACATGTGTGTAGCTGGGCAATGGTGGCACACACCTTTAATCCCAGCACTCAGGAGGCAGAGGCAGGTGGATCTCTGTGAGTTCAAGGCCAGCCTGGTAAACAGAGTGAGTTCCAGGAGAGGCTCCAAAGCTACACAGAGAGAAACCCTGTCTTGAAAAACCAATATATATATATATATATATATATATATATATATATATATATACACATATATATATGTATGTGTGTGTGTAAATATATACATATACATATATATTACAATGAATAATCACACTTGAAAAAACAAAAGTACTTCATGAAGGAAATTCAAAGCAAAGGTCATGGTTTCTCAAATGAAAAATATAATAGATGAGTTTTCTAGGTGAAATTGATTTCAAAAATATACATTAACCCAATCTATTCAAATACTAATTCAATGTGTAACCAATATAAAAATGTATCAAATGTATATGTTGTGTTCTTTTTTTGCTCTGTCTTTAAAACCTAGTATTGGCCACTTATTATTTATGGTAATATTATTGTGATAATGTATTGCCTATAATTATTCACAGTTGGGACTGGCCACAGTTGAAGGTCTCAAAGGGTGAATATTTAACTGTTAAGATCAAAATGAGTGATGATGTAAGAAGTGTCCCATATTCACAGCCAAAGGCAGAGATGCAAATACAGAACCACACAGTCCCAGGCTGTGCCACAACATTCAAGGCAACAACCACCCACCTTACAGGACAGTGTTCATTCTCGTCGAGATACTGGCACACAGCTCACAGTGCTGGCGGGTATCTGAAAACACAGCACATACAATTCAATCAACACACAGTATTGGTTCATGACAGTGAGCAGCTGGGTTACTAATTTATGCATTCACTATGGTTTTAAGATGGACTCCTACCTATTGGGAAAAAAAAATTTTGCTTTGAGGCAGTTTGCCATGTATATTAGCTACCTTTCCTCCCTACTATGACAGAAATGCCTGGCAAAGGTCACCTGAGGAAGGAAGGGTTTTTTGGCTCACAGTTCAAGGGTACAGCCCGCCGTGGCTGGAAAGTCACGCAGCAGGCTGGTCACAATGCAGCGACAGTCAGGAAGCAGAAGGAGATGACGCTAGCTCTTGCTTGCTTTCTCTTTTTGATTTAGTGCCAGTGTCCAGCTCATCTAATGATGCCACTCATGGTGGGAAAGTCTTTCTACCTCAATTAACCTAACTTACAGTTCCTCGTGGGCACATGAAGAGGTTCTTCCAATAGGTGATTCTGGATCCCATCAAGTCGTTAACCATCACACCACGTTATATCCTCAGCAGCCTCATCATCCCTTGATTGGCATGTCTTCTGACTGCACTCTTTTCCCTCGCATCTGATTTGCTCTCATGTTGTTGATTTTCATGGCCTTAGGAACTAGTCTATACCAGTTACATAGGTACCTCAGAGCCTAAAGCTCTAGGGTATGGATAAAGTGCACGCTACGATGTTCACACAAATACATCACTGAATGATGCATTCCTCTGAATTATCCTGATCATTAAATGACACATGATTATGTTAAGAAGGTGCAAAAAGATTTTAGAACAAAGCTAAGACTTAAGTACCTCCCCTGAAAAAGAGAAGACAAGATGATAATGCTTAAAAAAAAATCAATAGACTCTTCTCTGAATAGAAACTTCATTCTGCAGAGTGGATGAAGAAACTTTAAGCATGTGTAATATAAGAAGATACAGACAGAGTCAGGGGTATGCCTGAGCAGGTAAGAATACTTGTTTTGCAAACATAGAAACCTGAGATTCAATTCCCAACACCCCACATAAAAAGCTGAACACAGCTGTACACTCACTCATAACTCCATCAATGTAGCAAGAGCATGCAGAAGTAGGAGGGTCTCTGGGGCTACCTGACTGGAAGTTTAGCTCCATAGTCAGTGAAAAACCATCTTTCCAGAGAACAGGGTAGAGAAAGAGAAACAGAGAAAGATAGTGAATATTTCTGACCTCCTCCACCCTTGCTCATGGGCATATGTACATGTACACATGAATTCTTATGCCACACACATGCACGACAAAGGAAAAGATGAAGAGTATCATAGTCAAATTCATGGGCTATAAGGTAAATAGCTAATTTGAAGAGCTTCCAGGGAGAAAAATAAAAGAAACAACAAATAAAGCATCAACCTTCTCATTGGCAGCCTTTGGTCCTTGAGGACGATGAAATAGCATTCACAAAAGCAACCACTGAGCAGCAAGGACTGCAAGACTAGAGGAAAAGTGATGGGGAGAGCAAAAATGAGGGGGATAAATGCTCTGAGGACCACCTTACTGAGGAGAGGAGACACACACTCTTTAGGGTTGGGATTAATCCAAAGGAGCAGTATTAGAAGAAGACACGTAATCTAAGAACAAGAAAAGGAAAGAGAGCCGAGAATAGGCTGGAAGAGCATAGAAGAACTCCCAGATAAACAAGAGGAGGGTGGTGCTGTGGCTGTGGTATTCATTAAGTGGCGCTGTTACCTCGAGAAAGGCCAGGAGGCATGATAAAACCCACTATCAGAGTTTTATTAGGAGAAGGGAGGGACAGAAGAGAATATGTGGTCAGGCCTGCTGAAAGGACGTGTGGAAAGGGGGAGATGGGGGGAGGAATCTGTGATCTGCCTCTTATGGATTCCCCTGCACATGCGCATATGGGCTTACAGAGCTACACCATGCATGTGCATAGATTGCGTGATCACAATGCGCACAAATTACTCGATCATGCAACTCACAGATAACATAGGACGTAAAGCCCCTTGCTTGGCTGCTAAACTGCACGTTTGGTCATGTAGCTGGGGGAGTGGCCAGGAATTCCAACAGAGGAGTCAGTGACCAGATCAATTAAAATTAAGATAGGGAAAAGCAGGAAAACAAAATAAATCAAAAAATAGAGAGAGAAAAATTCAAGTTATTATTACTAACCAGAAATCAACTAAATTCTCCCATAAATGAGACGGCTGGAATGATCTGCAGGGAAAAACCTCGATTTGTGCGCTTTAAATTTGTGCAATTGCATAGGCAAGCTACTAAGAAAATATTGAAAGCAAATGTGTGGCCGAAGCTGAAAGCAAAGGACCATTAATATTTGATGAGGTGGAGTTTAATGTTGAAGTCCCTTAGCCAGGAAAGAGAGCGTTTTGGGTTTTAATAAAAAGCACACATTAGGAAGTATATACCCTCTTTAATGCATCTACTAAGATACTATATAAATGTTATGCATCATGCAGCATACAAGATAGAAGTTACTTTTTTGGACAGGTGTCATAGTGCACGCTTTTAGTCCTAGCACTTGGGAGGCAGAGGCAGGTGGATCTCTGTAAATTCAGAGTCAGCCTGGTCTACAAAGTGAGTTCCAGGTCAGCGAGGGCTAGACAGTGAGACCTTGTCCTAGAAAACTATTTAAACTTGAAACATCAATAAAATACGGTTTTAGTTTGAAGCCTTGGTATATAGTTCTGAATATTATATAGCTCCAGTTCAAAACCTGTCCTGGAAAAGTTGCACAGTGCAATCTGTAAGCTTTCCTTCATCATCTACGTTATGGGCTGGCTGGTACCTCCTTAAAAATTCATGCTGAAGCCTCGTACTTCAGAATGTGACAGTCTTTGAAGACTGTGCCTTTGAAGGAGTTAAAGTGAGCACGACGTCATTACAGTGCGCCTAATTCAATCTGACTGGTTCCCTTCCAAGAAGGAGAAATTTGGTCACAAAAAGGAAACTTGAATAGTGTCCAAGCAAAGAGGAAAGGCCACAGAGGACATGGAGAAAGCAGCCAGCGGCAAGTCCATGGGAGAAGCCCAATTTGCAAATACTACCAGCATTAACTTCTGGTCTCCAGACTGTGAGAAAGTAAATTCATGTTGTTTAAACACAAATCTGTGGTGTTTTATTGCGTCTGCTTTATCAAACCAATACAGTCTATATTGAAACTTTCTCTCTCTCTCTCTCTCTCTCTCTCTCTCTCTCTCTCTCTCTCTCTCTGTGTGTGTGTGTGTGTGTGTGTGTGTGTGTGTGTGAGTGCGTGAGCCGCGCACTCAAACATGTCTGGATGTGCCTGGGTGTACCTGGGAGTGTGTGTATATCTGTGTGTGCCTACGTGTGTCCCCATAGAGAGATAAACAATTCATGGATCATTCCATGGATCATTTATAAAACTAATCACATGTAAAAATGTACATATTTTAAGAAAGATAGTAGGAGCTCGAGATATTCTCAGTGGTAGTGTTGTAGAATGGGAAGAAAAAGAGAAGGGAGGGTAATACATGCTGGATTCTCCAATCAAATGCTGGTATAACTAGAAATAAATAACAAGATACGTCCTTCCCCCAACAAAGTACAACCCTTAGGTACAACCCTTAGGAAGTTAAATTGTTGGGCAAAAGTAGAAATCAAAAGAGAAATAAACTACCTAGAAAGCAATAAAAAAGAGAACAATTTTAAACCCAAAGGAACATAAGGGAGAGAAGGCTCTTAGTACAGAGGTTTGAAAGGTTAAAAGAACTGGAAACAAGAAGACAAAATACTTGGCATTTAAAAGAGACTCACCATCTGATGTTCTCAGGAGACTTTTGCAAGCCAATGCCTTCCAGAAGAGACATTTCTGAGGGATGGTAATGCATTGCACAGGACTGGTTGATGCACTGTTCAATGGCAAACCATTCCTAACTTCCAGGTAGCAAACACCAGCGTCCCACAGCAAGGAGATAAGTGAGACATTGGCATGTTAAAATGTCAGAAGAACAGGCAATTCCAGTGCTAAGGACACCATGGGAAATGTCTCTAATTGGATCTAGTTTATCATTCCATTAAACCATAAGATAGAAGAAAAAAGAAGGCACTAGAACAGTGTTGGGTAGTAATTAGCCCATGTTATCAGACAGGAAGACTTAATGCCACAGAGCTGTCTGTATCAACACCCATTTCTATACTTAAGACATTAAAATGCAACTTAAATCTGAGTTATGATATGATATTTAATTTTCTTTCCAGAATGGCAATATTTTATGTGTGAGAATAATTGCATAGAACAATGAAGCAAAAGATCTCAAAAAGAGACTTGCTTTGCCAGATACCAATTTAGCATAAACTTATCGACATTTAGACCACCAGTACATGATAGAAAGTCAAAGATACACACACACTTCCAAAAATAAAAGAAAAAAAAATAAGGAATACAAACTAAAATAAATAAGAATATGCTAAAAGATGCTTTATTGCTTAAAAGGTCAAGAGTAGCAACAGCAAAACAGACACAAGCTGGTCCTCCAGGAAGTATACTACGTTGCAAGGGGTGAGTTAGAGATCCACCAGTTGGGATAAAAGGTGTTTTCACAAAGCATGTTCAGTAGCTTAACACATATCAGAATGTGCTACATAGAGGATATGGCATTCCTACTTCTGAAAGATATGTATGTACAAACAATTACGAAATTTCTTAAAATTTTCAGTTACATACGTATATAGTTTATATATGATTATATGATACGAGAGTTTTCATGGATGGTCCACTTGGCAGCATCTGGAATCACCTGGGAAATGCCCCTTGGTGTGCCTGTGAGGATTTATCTAAACTGGATTAGCTTCTGGATTTGCCCGTGAAGAACTTCCTTGGTTAGGTTCATTGAGGTAGGAAGACCAACCCTAAATATTGGTGGCAAAGTTTCCTAAAGTTTCCTGGAGTCCTGAAGAGAATAGAGAAGAGAAGATGAGTTGAGGACCAGCATCCGTCTCTGCTTCCTGGCTGGGACCAGCATCCGTCTCTGCTTCCTGGCTGGGACCAGCATCCCTCTCTGCTTCCTGGCTGGGACCAGCATCCCTCTCTGCTTCCTGGCTGGGACCAGCATCCCTCTCTGCTTCCTGACCTGAAACACAGTGTGAGCAGCTGCCTCCGGTGCCTGTTTCTAGGGCTCCCCTGAAATGACGGACTGTACCCTCAAACTGTGAGCCAAATAAACCCTTCCTCCTTTTAGCTGCTTTTGGCAGGGTACTTTATCTCAGCAACAGAAAAAGTAAGATATATGATCATCAAGACAAATATGGGCATTTGCGTTATGTATTTACCTATCATTTTATGTTTCTCATATGATATATATGTGATGCATTGCATGAAGAAGACTGCATAGCCATGTAGGGAGTGAAGGAAGAAAGATGAATAAACTTCGCAAAAAGTTTTCAACTTAAAATTAATATGTAGTATAAAATCTCAAATATGCGCATCTTATTTTACAATTTCTAAGCTATACTTTTTGCCTTTTAATGTTGCTGGAGTCAAAAAGACTCTTGCAGCTGATGGATCTGATGGCTCCCAGGTAAGTGGCAGAGGTTTTTCCTTTCATCATCGCACATAAACTAATGGTGCCTAAGTGTAGGAGCAGCTACAATGTTATGGAATATCATACTCCTTGAAAAATGCTTTCAACTCAAGTCAATAATGGCACATCCAATTTAACAGTAGAAAGGACCTTTAAAAACCAGTCCTTTCCACATTTCTTTAAGTGGGTTTTTGAAAAAGGCATGGAGGGATAAAAATGGACCCATTAGGACCCATCTAGTAGTGACCAATAACCCAGCAGTGTTTAATGTATACATGGATTGAGGGGGCAGGAGGCCATGGATTAAAATCCACACATTTAATCAAAAGTTTCCCTGTCCCCTCAGCAACCTGAGTGAGGCCATAGAGAGTTTTTCAGCCTTGACTGTCACTGCCCTGGAGATAACAGACCCTGACCTGGCAATCTTCCTTCATATACTCCTGGGAGACTGACAGAAGAAGCAGACACCATTCCTCAGGGCTGGTAAGTGGAATGAATTCCCAAAGCAAACTGAATTTGGCCACAGGGCTCTTTGTTTGAATCCCAGTGTGTCCATTTAAAACACTAGGCCTATCTGATTTCACTCGTGGTTTTCCAAAAGTCAGCATTTCAGAACACAAAATGTTGTCTGCACCATTTTTTCCGTTAGCTTTAAATTGTAATTAAGGGGCTGGAGAAATGGCTCAGTGGTTAAGAGCACTCACTGCCCTTCCAAAGGTCCTGAGTTCAACTCCCAGCACCCTTGCAGCTCACAACTGTCTGAAGCCATTTTCTGGTGTGCAGATATACATGCAGACAAAGTACCTGCATACATAAAATACATACATAAATAAAGCTTAAACTGTAATTATTATGCAGGAAAAACAATGCATTTCTTTAGAATCCTTCAGCAATCAAGGTACTTGTATTCTTCCACAATTGGATATTCAGGTTATTCTCATGATCCAAAGGTCCGAATGGCTCCATCTTTCCCCCTCTCACTTCATCTATCTGTATCATTGCTGTGGGATGTCCTGTATGTTGTAAATATATATTGCTATGATTGATTGACAAATAAAATGCTGATTGGCCAGTAGCCAGGCAGGAAGTATAGGATAGGCAGGACAAGCAGAGAAGAGAATTCTGGGAAGAGGAAGGCTGAGTCAGTAGACGCCAGCCTGCCTTCCAGGGAGCAGCATGTAAAGGCAACAGGTAAAGCTACGGAACACGTGCAACATATAGATTAACAGAAATGGGTTAATTTAAGATGTAAGACCTAGTCAATAGTTAGCCTGAGCTAACAGCCAAGCAGTTTAATTAATATGAGCTTCTGAGTGATTATTTTATAAGCGGTTGTGGGGTCCATGGGACTGGGCAGGACTGGAGAAAACTCCAGCTACATATCATATCCAAGCTGCTCTTTGCTCACAGGTGAAAGTTGGTGCCAGGACAGAATACAGTTTTCTTCTGTATCATCACTGGAGACTCTCTGTAGTGGGGCCAGTGCTGCTCCTGGCCTTTTCTTAAACATTATCCTGTGGGTTTCATCTCAGCAACTGCTTCTTACTCATTTCCTAGTCCATTTCTCCTTATGCTGGATGCTTCTGGAAGATGGAGAGAGAGAGATTTAAGAATGTCATTATATGTGGTTAAATTAGTTTCTAAGAAATCTCTAAATGATAAACATTTGAAGTTTTAGGAGAAAAGATGACTAACACTTTGAAGATACTTGCTCCCACCAAAAAGATATAATATAGAAGAAAAGGAATCATCAATATTGAGCCATATAAAGTCATGTTTCCCTTATTCTTAATCCTTACACTTCTGGGCATATACTCCAAAAAGAGATGAGAGAAAGGGATGAGCAAATAGACGTGAGAATAATCACTGATTGATACTATAAAGAGAGTTTTAAGTTGAACAACCAAAGAAAGGCCAGGGACAGTAAAAGCCACATGATAAAAAACAGATTTTGCCGGGCGGTGGTGGTGCACACCTTTAATCCCAGCACTCGGGAGGCAGAGGCAGGCGGATCTCTGTGAGTTCGAGGCCGGCCTGGTCTGCAAAGTGAGTTCCAGGAAAGGCTCAAAGCTGCACAGAGAAACCCTGTCTCGAAAAACCAAAAAAAAAAAAAAAAATAACAGCTTTTAATTTAATGGAGTCAGCTGGGGTAGGGGAGGGATATGTAGGGAAAAGCTAGAAACTACATTGAAGAAACATCCTTTCCTGTGACTTTTCTAAGCCCAGGGCCTTTGTGTGTGGTTGTACAAGTTGTGAACCTCACAAAGGCTCTCTGTTAAGGGAAGGAGTAGAGCTGAATTCAACTGGTGTACAGAACTACAGTTGTTTGGAAATAGGGACATCTTTTCTTTGCCTGAAGGAATGTGCCTGCCTAAAGGGATGACATTTTTCTAATTATCACGTAATATTTTTTAATGACTCCCAAATTCTTCGTTACTCCATTCCCAAAGAAATAGGGTCTACAGAGAGTCTAAGTTTTCTACTTCTTCATCAGTAGGAACGTTGGGAAAACAGCAACATGGCAACCTCTCTTTCCTGCCCTTTGAAAATCTGAAACTGGGCTGCCATGCTGTGAGGAAGCCTAGGCAACTTGAAAGTGCTCCATCCAGGTGGTATGCCTGCCAGTCCCAGGTAGAGGCCTGGCCAACAGTCAGCAGCCAAAGATGCCACTCATCTGCTGAGCCCCCAACTCTCTTGACTCTCCACCAGGTGCCTCAGACACTGGGGAACAGAAACACAACATCTAAGTACTTACTAAGCACTGTGACTGCCCCCTGCCACTGTGCTTAGGAATGGCTGATGGAGGGGCACTAGCCATGAGGAACATTCTCTACCTGGGAGCTCCTCAGTTCCCATGGAGGCTCTCCCCAAGCTTCTAGTTGCCCTGACTTGGGCTGTGCTGGGATTCAGTCACCAGTTTGAATCCTCAGGCATGCACCACACCATCATTATCCCCACATTGTGGAGCCAGCTGTCCTTATTCTCTGATGCTCGCAGCCCACATTCTTAGCTTGGCAGACAAGGAAGGCCCTTGGCTCATCCTTCTTGACTGCCTCATCTCTCTCCACTCCTGCTGTCTCTTAGCTCTGGATACTTGCCTAGGCAGATGCTTCTCTTCAACTTTTCCTCCCTTTCCATCTTAACCTCCATTGTTGTCTTCTCTCCCTTCTAATCCAGCATTCCAACTTCAATGCCACCAGCAACTCAACAGTCATTTAAGTCTTTTATCCTGAACAGCTTTTAACACTGGAAACAGCTATATTATCATCCCCAGGGGCATCTGCTGGAGATTCCAGATACATCTCCCTCCAACGGCAGGAGCAGAGGAAGCAATTCCAGAGTCCTCTACCTTGATATACATCATCACATCATGGGCTCAGACGGAAGCAGGAGAAGCCATTCCCACAGAAGTAGACCATATTGGTCCTCTCCCAACACAGCAAGATCCAACGTAATAAACTTTGGGATTCTTTAAATTAGAACCTTGGAGTAAGCAAAAATGGAAAATAACCCAGAAATCACATTTACCCTTCTTTTCTTTGGGCTGGAAGAGATGCTGTTGAGTGGGCTGCAATATTAAACTCTCAGCCTCAGTTGGCTGCAGTGGACTTTGAAGATGATGAAGCGTTGAGCTAAGCTTCCATGCCTTAGTAGGAATTGCTTAAGAGCTATGTGACGAGGAACACATTCCTTCTCCAGGAGTAGTTGACTCTTACTATTGGTTTTTTTCTGCATTATAATCCCCACCATGAAACAATTAGCAGCATAATCACACAGAAAAAGATAGCCTCTGTGAAAATAATAAATTTGATTTAGAAAAAAAATGCACACAAAATGAAAATAAATGTTGGTCTCAAATATAATCGTTTGAGTATTATGAAAGGAATCAGGTTTAATCTTTCAAATAACACTGGTTAGGCAAAAATGATAGAATGTGAATGTCAGAGGGACTCGCAGGAATAACTGGGAAATTGATAGACAGCCTGGGGTTTCTGCAACACTTCTTACAATACCAAACTCATCCTCTGACACAGTACAGTCTGTGGGCATTGCATGGGGAGATAAATATTTACTTCAGACTCAGCTTTGAGATTTGTATGTGAAAGTAAACAGATCTCTCCCCAGTACCGAAAGCACTGGCAAGTATTCTGTCAAGGGGGAAAACATTAGCTCTCCGAGGGAGTGATGTCTGTCTGTCTCACGCTTCTCTAGCTGCCTTTTCCTCTATTCCCTCCATGTGGTCCATCTCCTTTACACACCAACTTTCATTTCTTTTCTTGTTACAAGTCTCCTTGCAACCAAATAACCTATCCATTGTAGTTGTTGGACCTTGGTTGAAATTCGATTCCAGTCTGGGGCTTGAGATCAAATTATAATCCAAGGCATGCCCTAACATCAGTGTTTTTAGATGGGGCGGAGATGATGGCTGTTGCTGGGATAGAAGGATATCAGAGCTAGGTTTCTGAAAGTGAACAGAAAGGAAGACTATTCTGGAAAGGGATTCTGGAAACAAAGATCTCAAATGGGAAAGAACAAAAACAAGTTCAGCCCAGCATACTGCTCTGCTTTCAATATGGAGTTCACGAGGAGACGGAGTAAAGGATTCAACTGCAAAACCAGAATTCAAATTTCAAGTGACTTTGGATGCCAGGCAGAGGAGCTCAGCCCCTACTCTCCACAGCAGAAAGACATGGCTTCCTCCAATGGGATTTTCATGATTCATCTCCCTCTCATGACGGCCAACTCTCCTCTTGTCACACTTAGAAAAGAAAACGTGTTTTTTTTATTGTATTCTATATCATAAAAGTGGGTAAGAAGTAATATCTATCATTAAATCATATGCATTGCCTGGATTTCTGTTAATGAATAACTAATGTTCATGATGCTAAATGAAAATAACATTCAGCTCTGGTTATCTAAAAATATATTTCAAAGATTATCTTTTAGATGAAAAAAAGGAAGAGGACCTAAATATAACTCCACTGTAAATTCCTCGAAGTAAGTCCTTCGAGACAGAAAAATCTTTATCCCGGAGATCTTTAAGAATCTCAGATTAAACACTTACATTAAATAAAGCCCGGCTTGATTTGGCATTTCTTAATTTTCAGCTAAAATCCCTTTAAACTCATAGGAAAACACACATACACACAAAAACCCTAGCCTCAGTGGAACACTGTCTGGGATGGGGTGGAGTGTGTACCTCTGGATATGCAGGAAGGAAGCTGTGCTGGTGAACAGGAATGGCCTCACAGGCTCAGAGATTTGAATGTTGAGTCGCCAGGGAGTGGCACTCTTAGGACGTGTGACCTTGTTCGAGGAAGTGAGTTACTGTGGGTGGGTTTTGAGGCTTCAGATGCTCAAGTTAGGCCCAGTGGCTCTCCCTTCCTGCTGTCTGCAGATCCCACTCTGGAACTCTCAGCTGCTCTCCAGCATCACATCTGTCTGCATGCCACCATGCTGCCCACCATGATAATGGGCTAAACCTTTGAACTGTAAGCCAGCCCCAATTTAACATTTTTTTTTAAAATAAGAGTTGCTGTGGCCCTGGTGTCTCTTCACAGCAATAGAACATTGGCTAAGACAGAAGCCCTCTTCTTCTTCTTTCTTAGGAAAGAAAATTGAGAATAAAAGACAATAGGATAAGTTTCAAAAATAGTTAATCAAGAGGGGCTGGAAAGACACCTCAGCATTGGGGAGCATTTGCTGTTCTTCCAGAGGACCCCAGTTCAATTCCTAGCCCCTGGATTTGGGGGAGTCAGAGCTATCTGTAACTCTAGATCTAGGAGATCTGATCCCCTTTTCTGGTCTCCTGAGGTACCTACATTCATGCGGCATCCATACAGAGAGACACGCACACATACACATAAATAAAAAACAAAATTTCAAACTCTTTTAAAGTAGCAATTGGAGAACCAAAAAGCTGTGCGAGACAAATAATGTTTAAAAGGTTGACACTGCAATTGCAGAACTAAACCAGCACTGAAGGTAACAAAGAGAGGTCACCCTGCGGGGAGTTAAACAGATATGGGGGTGCAGCAGGATAGCGAGCAGAGCCTGAAGTGTGACGTCAGACTGAAGGGCCTGAGAGATGAGCATGCGCGATACGTGAGATGTGTGTTTGTATGAAGAACACACATGAATGGAGGGTGCAACTGGGAAGCAAAGACCGTAGGAAAGACGGTCTAGCTAAGAGTCCACCAGGAAGATGGAAACCTCAAAACACAACTTCAGCCTACAGGAAGCCACTCTCCTCTAGAGGTTTGGCCTCTTGGGCATCTTCTGATCCTATCCACAAGTGAAAACTACGGCTTCCTAGTAAGCGCAAAGGCGGTGTTGCGACACAATTTCAACAAGGGTGGAACCCCTCGATCCGTTCGTAGGTGGCTATGGTCACGCTATTTTATTCTTTCCTTTAAATTTCCTAAGTTTAAATTTGCACTGTAATTATCGACACAGCTCCCTCATCAGAGGACCGCTCTAAGGACAGAGTTCCAGATGCACAGTACCGAACGTGGCACACAGCCAAAGCTCAGTCAATTCAGTTGTGTGTTGTCACTATTCCTGTGGCTGTTTGATTTAAAGGAAGTGTTTGCCCGCCCAGTCCTAGAGATGAAGTGAAATGCACAAGCAAACCAAACAAAACAAAACTCAGAAAAGCTGAAGAACAAACTCCAAATAAGCAGTTTTGAAATCAAAAGAATGCACATTTGACCCAAAGGACACCAGTCTTAGCAGAAGACCTAGGTCGTCAGACAGTTTAGGTTGCTACCCTGGGTCCAACACATCCTAGTCAAGAGACTCTAGCTAATATGTGTTCTCCATCAGTCTCTACCATGGTAACTCTTTCTCCCCAAATGATAACTTCAACTTGTTTGCAACAGCAGCCTCAAGTTTGTTTTTGATGATGAAATCCAATGGGTAGACGCTACAGAAATGGCTCAGTCAGCAAACGGGTTGTTGTACAAACAGGAGAACCTGTTTAATCTCCAGCATCCATATAAAAAGCCGCCAGGTGCCTGTAATCCCAGCACTGGGGAATTAGAACCAGACAGAGCCTGGGAGCTAGCTGGCTAGGCAGCCTAGCCAAATCCATGAACTTCAGGTTCAGTGAGAAATCCTCCCTCAAAAGAAAAGAGCAATAGAAAAAGACATCTGGCATAATCCTTTAGCTTCCGTACTCATATACCCATGTGTGCACATGTGCACATATGTGTGAGTGTGCATGCACACATACACACACATAGGCACACACATACACCACAAACACACACACACAAAATCCACTGAGTGTATGTGATTTTGCTCCAGATATGTTTACACTCAATATGGAAATAATAAAAAATAAATTTATCCTAAAGGACTAATATTTTTGTGTTAACTTTAGAAAGGGGCAATATTTATATGCCTAGCATAGATAGAGAGGTATTTAAGATTTAAAGCCATACGGCCTATCAGTGAATATGACAGATTAGACTTCAGATTCCCATTTAAAGGTATAATTGAGTAATGGATTTTTAGAGCATCACCTGTAAATAGAAAGATATAAAGAATCTAATCAAGCTTAAAAGTATTGGAATGGGTAAGAGAACATGTGATTTGTTATTTATTAGATTTGCTGGAGTTGTTAAAGTTTGGCCAGTACTTTGGGCATCTGAAAAACTTAAAAAGAAAATTGAAGATGTAAAATTTATACATGGAGTTTAAATACTTAAGGGGATTTTATTAACTGAGTTGTAAAGGGAACTGCCTGAGAGTTGAATGTGTTCAACTTAAATGGATCAAACATTATTCAAAGGCTCCCTTGAAAGCAATTGTTAAAATTTACTAGATTCATAAATCAAATAATAAAATGTATAAGGTGAACTTACAGGTTTGGAAAAAGCTGGATTTTTTAAATGTACTTTTAATAAAATGAATATTAAATTAAAACCTTGAATAGAAGCATGGACGTTTTCTTTGCACAAAAAAAAAGCAGCTCTCAGATTTAAAAAAAAAATCGCAATAGACATGAAGATCTCATAATTGCAAATGTGCCTAAAAAAGACATCTGTACAAGTAAAACAGAAGCAACAAGATTGAAAATTACTTTCCTAAGCCAGATTTCCCCCCTCAAAAAAGGACTTAAATATGTAAAGCAAATAGATTTATTATGTTCCAGATAAAATTAAGCACTGAACTGACATGCTAGGATAATGAATTGAATTACAGAGAAAACAACACATTACATTCCAAGTTGAACAATGTGGTTCACAAGGAAACAAAGAAGTCTGGCCTCAGACTTCTTGTTCTTAAGGCAACAGCTCAGAGGTGGCAGGATGTAGCTGGAGAATTTCTCTCCAGCTCCCGCCAAGTCCCGGAGCCCACTTATAAAATAAACACACAGACTCTTACATTATTTAAACTGCTTGGCCATTAGCTCAGGCCTATCATTGTCTAGCTCTTACTCTTATATTTAGCCCATTTCTATTAATCTATACTTTGCCACGTGGCTCGTGGCTTACTGGTACCTTACATCTTGCTTGTCCTGGCGGGGGCTCCAGGCAGTCCCCCCTCTGCCTTCCTGTTCCCTCAATTCTCCTCTCTGTTAGTCCCGCCTATACTTCCTGTCTGGCTACTGGCCAATCAGTGTTTATTTATACAGAGCGATATCCACAGCAGCAGGGCTTACAGGGAATGGTTTCCATCTAAGTATTTTATCCCTCGTAGTCGGTAAGTCGATTATGAAAGCATAGTAAAGATATTCTCATCCTCACTAGTAGAGTGCTTGCCTAGCATGCTTGAAGCCCTGGGTTCCATTTTCCTAGCACCACAGAGCAGAGAAGGCTTTTCAGAATCATAGTGAATCCAAAAATTAATTTGAAGATGCACAGTCACAAGCGAGGGTAAGTTATACACAGAAGGTATTTCCATGTATAAGAAGCCAGCCATGTCTAAGGTATTATCCAAGTGAAACAAGTTTAATCTCTTCCTTCCCACCTCTCCAATCAAGTTGGGGATTCTTGGAACAGGCAACCTGGCAAAAAGGAAGGATTGTATTCACATGGGCACACTGTTAACAGCCTTCTAGTCACTAATGATGAATCCAGATAAAGAAAAGGTATAGAATGTGTTTGCATCAGACACCCCCCACTAAGAAAGAGCAGCAGAACAAGGATGAGTCTGAAGGAAGCCCTAGCTGTGCTCTCTGGATATTCCTAAGTCAGAGAATTAAGTTAGATTTAGGACAAATGGGGACTGCCTACCATCTACTAAACACACGCTATTGAACCCAACATGACCACTAACATTGAAAATATCTGGTTTCTTCATGTATCAAAATATCTATTGCCACCCATTGACAACAGAACTCTGGCATAGGGTAGGACTGAAGTGGGCTGTCTTTCAGGATATTAAACAATAGATATAAGGATCAACACCACATTGATCCAAATATGGTGTCTTCAGAACATTAGTCTACGCATCAAAGATTTTTACCAAACAACAAGAAAAACAGAACATTCCACTGGCATGTGTTTATTCACTCAACAAATACCTATTGAATACCAACTAAGTAGTAATTTAAAATGGCAAGATGTTTATGTTTTGTAGTTTATAATCTGTGGGAGACTGACTCAAATAAGTAGCCCATGACATGACATTGATGACAATGACAGAGGACGCATGTGGAGACAGCAGAAGATGGCTTCCAGCTCAGACATCAGCACATGGGAAAGACTGACTAAGGAAGTTCCCTAGCCATGTGAAAACAAGTCGTAGTGAAACAGAAGTTTTAAAGTACCCAAGGAGTGGGAGGGAGAGAGACTGAGAGGAAACCGAGAGAGGATGAGGCATTAGGATCTGAAATAGAGAGAAGGAGAGAGGAGCCAGGACACAGAGAAGGCCATGAGTCATGTTCAAAACTCTGGCCTTTTACTCAAAATCAACATTAAAAAATGGATAGGTGTAAGCAACAGAATACAGTCTATCTCTTTTTGCAAGATGATTTTGAAAAGAAAAAAGAAGAAAAGGGAAGAAAAAGGATTGTATGCCTGAGAGGGAACTGGGGAAAGTGTTTTGTTAGAAGGCAGCTATGAACTTTCAGGAGTTGATGGCTATGCCTGACTCATATGTCTGATGGTTGACGTGGAAAACACAGCATATTTGAGAAGTACCAAGGAAATGAATTTGCAGGACTTGGGAATGATTATGTGAATTATTTATTGCTGTATAACCAACCACCACCAACTTTACCCAAACACATTGGTCTCAATTTCTTTGGAACAGGACCCCGGGTGTGGTGTAGCTGAGCCCACTGACTCATGGTGTACACAAGACTGCAAAGAGTTGGTCAGGGTCTCATTTGAAGGCCCAATTGGAGGGAGGCCTGCGTTATAGTTCATGTGGCTTTTGACAGAATGTATTCCTTGCTGTATGGGCTTCTCCAACACTGCAGCATTGCAATAAAACCAATGGAAGATAAATTTGCTAGCAGGCTAGAAATCACCATCTAGTCAACTAATTATGAAAGTGACAAGTCCATGCCATGCCATCTATTGGTTCCAAACAAATTTCTCTACCAGACAATATTGAAATGGAAGGGACTATGGAAAGGCATGGATAGCAGAGGTAGAGCTGATTGGCAGCCATCTTGGAGTCTGCTTGGCTGTGTAGGCTATGATGAGTAAGAAAGATGGGATCACTATGCTTTGGGAGCATGGGAGTAATGATCAGCTTCTGCCAAAAATAATGAGATGAGATTTGGATCTATTGTGTTTGGGGAATTCTGAAGCAAAGTCATGTAGAATTGAAGAACACATGTGAATACATGCTGGCATACATGTTTGTGCTGCTTAAATGGGCCATTAAAATGTTGGATGTAGACACAATGAGCAGAGAGGGCAGGGAAATAAAACCCTAAGGCATATGGGATGTAGCCACATTTAAGGCAAGAAAGGAAAGCTTCAAGGAAAGACCTAGTGAATGTGAATCTCCAGAGATGAACTCTGTTCATCTGTATTTTTTTAAGCAACATGGGTAATTATGCAGCCAAGCTTGAAACCTGCTGAATCGTACTAACACAAAAAAAAAGATTAAACACTCCTACCTCTAAGCTGCCAGGGTGGTTATATCCAGAAGGTAGGCTTATGAATAATCTTTATTTTCTCTCTCAGGCTTGTTTATATTTTCAACCTTAAGTATTTCTTATTCACTAAAAAGAAAGTCAACTTTCTTTTTTTAAAAAAAATGGTGTTTATAGCGCCGATATGGTTAACATAGGGAGTACAATAAAATTAATTTGACAGAGTAAAAGGCATATAAAATTTAAAATACATCCATTTTTTTCTCTGTTTAGATTTTCATATTCCTGATAAAATACAAAGCTAATAACACCACCCTTAAGCAAGAATCTGTCTCATGCTATGACTTGAAATGTAAATTTGAATACTCATTCTAGAAAGCAACTTGACAAAGGGTGTCGTTATCTACAAAACTATTTATACTCTTGGATTGAATTCTACTTCCAGGAACTTAGCCAAAGCAAATAATCAAAGATACTAATATAAATTTCTCCAAGAGGGATACATAGAGTCTTAATGGCAGTGAAAATTAAATAATTTTAGATAATTGAAGTTGATTAAACAAATGGTTGTAGGCATGTCACCATAATGCTGATACATCTCAAATATATATACAAATATGTCATATTTCCTGTGTTATTCATTGTTATGCTGTATCCCTCTGTGCTATAATAGTCAATACTATACTATATACTATCATGCATTTAATGAATTGCTAATTTGGTATGTACCACTGCATGAATTGAACAAGTGGGCTGCCTACTGCTTTGGCAACATGATACACAACTATGGTTGTGGTGTTTTCTCACTACAACAGAAACTCTAACTAATAGAGTTAAGTCTGGGCTTTACAGTTCCTTCCTCTCATTATCTCCACCTTGATTCTGAGGTGAATGGAGGAGAAAATTAGGGGGAAAGAGGGCTATGAATTTCAGCTCACAGTCACTCAGCTCCTTACCACACACAACTTCGTCTGTGTCTCTCACCACCTGTCATCATCTCAGAAAGACTCCCCTGAAGCAGCATCTGTATAAAGACACAACGCTTTCCTAGGCTCACAGTGCACCCTCTGCAGAGGGTTGGTATTGGGAGAGATGAGGACACTGTACATGGATTCCTGGTGCTCTACATGGTGGTCCCCTCCAGCCACTCTGATTGATCTGCAGACATCCTTCCTCAGAGTGATTTCACCCACAGTCCCTTGTGCATCCCTCCAGGAGGCACAGTCCACTCCCAAGCCTACGCCATGGATAGGACTGTTCCACTTCCTCCTCTCACTCATCTGTAATCAATGGAGGCTGGTCTTCTCAGAGGACAAACCTCTCAGAACAAAGCTGCTTCTCTATAAGCCAATCACATCCTTCTCCTGCCTTCTTCCTCTTTATAATTTGTTTGTTCATTTCGTAATTGACAAGTACAAATTATAACTCTGTATGGTATACAAATTGATGTTTTGAAATACATATATGTTTTGGAATGGTTAAACCCAGCTAGCTAACAAGCATTATCTTACAAACTTATTTCTTGTGTTCATCTTTTTTTTTCTGGGTTTTTGAGACAGGGTTTCAATACACAGCCCCGGTAAACTAGAACTTGTGGACCTTCTTTCTCAGATTCCCAAGTATTGGGACTGAAAGCATACACCACAGAACATATCTTGCCTGTAATTTTTTAATCCAGATTTCAAACAGCTTTCCTTCTGTGTGACAAATACCATCCACATGCATATGTGCAAACCTTTAGGTAATAAAACTATTAGAAATAGCTTTTCTGAGATGTATAACAACCCTAACCTCCACAATGCACCATTAATAACAAATAACCAAGAGAATAATATATGCTCCTCTACCTAATAAATAGTATCATTGATTTACAAAGCGGACACTAGAATGGCCATTAAAATGAGTGAAAGGTTAGTCCCTGGTTTTCCATTATAGAATAGATGAACAAAATTATTACGACATAATACAATATGAATTAGTTATGATAAGTGTGGAATGATGGAATACGATTCTCCAAGAAAAAAAAAATGAGAAACCCAAAACAATAGTACAAAAACTTTGTAGGACACTCAGCGCTGATGTAAGTGAAAGTACTAACATTTTAAGAACACATTGCTAGCCTTAAATTTGTTGCGTTGTTAAAACAATGATTTATATTCCTCGTTTTTCTAACCATAGTTCTGGATTTTATTACTTGAGAGTGCTGGTTGCATATTTTAGGAGCCTTATACCCTTTAGAGAGGGGAGGGACTTTGCTGACTCGGGAGGGAGAATACTGGAGGCATTTCAGAACGGGGTAAGGGCAGAGGTGTAGTACGGTTGGCTCAGGTAGTATCAGGTAATCATTCCTGGACCAATCATCTGAAGCTGGGGGTGTGGGCACGTTTTGTAATATCATCAGTGTCCAAGGACTCCCAACACTACAAAGAGGCTTAGCAAAGGCAATGGAATCAGTAAACCACAAAGACTGCGTGCTCAACTGTGAAGGACTACAGTCTTGTGAGATGGTAGCATCTCCTTCCTGAAAATTGTGCAGCTTCACATAAATGTGACCGGTGGCCATCTTCCTAATTGTGCAAGATAGACAACCTCTACAGAAAGCAGAATAACAAGGACTTTAAGGGGTGCAGAGTGCATCTCTAGAGATTCTTAGCAGCTTGCATAGGCAAAGGATAGAGAAATTCTGAGTACAGGACATCAGCTTTGCATGGTCTGCTAGACGCAGTCATGTTTACAACAAAGAAATACTGAGATACTGACAGCTTCTTAATTTGTCTAGTTCTCCAACCACATCATCAAAAACACGAGTTTTACATTGACTTCTCCTCTAAATATCTGAGCAATGTAAGCAAAACTTCAGTTAGTATCCATGTTGTCTGGTTAAATCTAAATGCCCCTGGCCCAGCTCCTACAGCATGGATGCTTCTAGGCAACAACTCTGTAATAACTAAGATGCCCTGTGAGAAACACCAACAGAGGGAGAACTTCCGGCCCTACAGGCATCTATGTTTATTGAAACTCGCCTGTATGCATGAGAGAGTCACTAGAAATCATCAGTATAGGGAACAGCAGGCTTTATGCAGATGTCCATTGGTATGATCTACAGAAAATGCCGTGACCATTTACTAAGTCTTCTTAGGCCTTCCTGAAGCAAAGAAAGACACACAAAACAACAAACAGCACCCCATTCATCCCTGAGCCATTCAAGTAGAGTTTCTGGGTGTAACAAAAGGATGGGCCATTCAGCTAGTCAAACTTGAATTTCACATAAATGACAACTTTTTAGTAGAAACATGTACCATGAAATACTTGTGACATACTTTGCAAAAAAATATTGTCTAAAAGTCAAGTTTGGTAACTTGACTGTATTAGGAAATCAAGATTTATAAAGTCATTTTGGTTTTGTTGCATTTCTCTGGGATTTTTTTTTTATCCAAACAGCTTCTAAGAATTTCATTCCATCAAGTATTTTTTTCTAAGCACCCGCTCCCTGTCAGCTCCACTCTTTCTGTTCTGTGGTCATGAAATTCACAGTCGATCCAAAGGATGGGGAAAAAGAATAGGAAATACATTATTGCAATTGTTGTCTTTTTCAAACCATCCCATTTCCTCCACATCTCCCTACCTCCAGAATAAAATGCTAGCCTTTTTATAATGATGCTTTGGGTCAAGACTATTAGAGATTCATGATATTGCTACTTCCTAAAGTATCTGAAACAGCATCCTGGGAACACCAAAATTGTCCTTGCCAGGATTCATGAGGTCCAATGCAGACAAACGCTGCTGCCACAGCCACGCCCTGTCTATATTTCACAAGATGAGCACAGCCTTGCTACAGGCCTGTTGCCAGGCAAGAGGAGGCTGTACATCACCTCTCAACATCCAGAATTTATCTTTCAACCTACCCTTGCAATGTCAGGTCTGGGAGGTCCTTGTATTAAACACAAATCATAAAATATTTGAAAAATGGACATGAAGACCGTAACTCTTCCCTCAACCCAATGCCTCTGTTGTCACTTTCATTTGAGGATTTTTACTAGGTTTGGTTGGTGACAGAACATATGTGAGGGTAAGCGGGCTACATTTGGTAAAGAAAATATAATTTCAAAATGGACAAAAATCTTACCTTAGCAAATACTTTTCAATCTATTACATCGCATTTGTTAGGTGATCACAAACCAAATTTCTAGAATTCCATCATAGGAGATGGAATGTGTGTGTGTGTGTGTGTGTGTGTGTGTGTGTGTGTGTGTATGTTTGTGTGTGTGTGTGTGTGTACAATACACCTGTTTGTGCATGTGTACAGAGCCCAAAAGGCCGGAGAAAAACCTTAAGTGGTATTCCTTAGGTACCATCTACTTTAAGGCAGAGCTTCTCACTAAACTGGACCTCACCTATTAGGCTAGGCTGGGTGACAGTGAGCTCCAGAGACTGGCCTGCCTCACCTCCTCAGCTCTGGAGTTACAATCATTCACCATCACATATATTTTTCCCCAGAATTGGTTCTGGGGCTCAAACTCCAGGTCCTTATGCTTGCACACGACTGAGCCCTCTTCCCAACCTCAAAGTTCTTCAGACTGATGAACAAAAAGATGAAGTAGGCATCTGTCCCCCACTTCCTTATCTGTGGTGAGGCTTTGCCTGTTTCAGGTTAATCAAACATTCATCAAGAGAAACATTTCCTTTCTGAAAAAATTCTCACCCAATAATTGTGGAAGGACAGCCAGAACCAGGAAGTCGCCTTTTGCAAACCCTTAAATGAAATAATGGCTGTAGACAACAATCATGAAAGGAACATAGGCTCTGGAATGAAGGGTGAGGCTGACTACTTTTGTATATGTGTTGAAAATTTTTCATTAAAATGTTGAAAAAAAAACCCAGGTATTCAGAATGTTCTTGAACCCTTCATTTCTACCCTCATTAGACATCCTTCAAAGATCCAGTCATTATTAGTTCCTTTAACAGCCCAAGTACAATCACCATCCAGATCACAGCCGTCTGTCTTTGATGACTGAGGTCATCATTTCTGGCTTATTATAATAAACTTCAAACGGGAGTTTCCATAGTGACTGATTTCAACCATGTAGAGAAGATTGAACCTTCTCTCCTCTTTAGCCTAGAATATTTTCTCATTGATCACAAATGGTCTTCAGGATCTTTCATGTGCTATGTGTCGCCACCATCTGTTTTCTTGGCATTTGATCATTTTCTGACAACATTTTACAAAATATTCAAGATCACCATGAGTGGGATAAGAAGAGGGACTGCTGAGACGTCCTGGCTAATTGGGTTTGAATTGAGGGGGCTGACCTTCCCAACAAAAGAACGTATGGCGGAGGGTGTGCACAGACTCCTGTATGAGGCGTTCACTAAGTTTTCTTCCACTTCCCAAACCCTTGGCTGAAATAGGACTCACTGTGTGCATATCCTAAGCCAGGCAAGATGAACTTGACACTTCATGAAGAGAAATACAATAAGAACAACTGAACCTTACACGCGTGCGTGCACACACACACACACACACACACACACACACACACACAGCCAAAAGAGTAGCTTCCAAAAAATGGTTTGTTCTTTCTTATGTAGTAATTATTAGTAGGGAATAGACAAGAGAGTTGGGTGGATCGTTTCTTTACATCTCCACCATCCAGGTCTTCAGTGAAGCGACTGCATGTCTCATCAATGCCTTTCAGAGCTAACTTCCTGTATGCTCATCATCAATCATTTTTGGAGTGTGTGATGAATATATGTGCATGCATTCATGTGTGTACATGTATGTGCACACAGAGGCCAGAAGTTAGTATAATATATCTTCATATATCATTCTCCACCTTCATATTTTCTTTGCTTTCTTTTTTCTTTCTTCCTTTCTTACTCTCCTCTTTCTTTCTTTGTTTCTTTGTTTCTTTCTCTCTCTCTTTCTTTCTTTCTTCCTTCCTTCCTTTCTTCCCCCCTTCCTTCAAAAATGTCTCTCACTGAACATGGAGCTCACCAGCTTGGCAAGACAGCTGGCCAGCCAGCTCTGATGATCGCAACTCTATCATCCTCAGCACTGGGGATTACAGTTGCATGTCACTGCACTCAGCTTCTCACATGGATGCTGAGGATCCGAACTCAGGTCCTCAGGCTTACAGAGCAAGCACTTTCCTAACTGAACCAAGCCCCTCCCAACATCAATCTTTCTGCTGGGGATTCCTGGCTTCCTTCCGATATCCTCTGGGAGGTGCTGCTACCTACACACATGTAAACTGTCTCTCAGTTTGTGACATTTTATGACTCAGGACCTGTACTTTCACTGAGAACGGTGACCCGTTCTTCATTTTATGTCTGACTGTTGTAAAGGGAAGAGGATGATATTTCTGGTCTGATTGAAGTCTCTTGATGAAAACTGACTCCTACCCTAATCTGATCCAATGTCCTTGGACCTGAAACACCCAGACTCCATCCCTATGCCATGCCCTATGCCAAGTAGACCCCATATCAATCTTCCTGAGGTTGGTTTTCTCTTATAATTCCTCAGTGAAATTATTCCAGCTTTGCTTATGGATCAAAAGAAATCAGTGAAGGCTCTAACAAAACAAGGAAATTCTTCAGAACTCAGACCAGAGTTTCCTAGAAAGGAATCACTGTCCCTGGGACCCTGAACCATAAGAATCAAAGGAAGATAATTTAGCTCTTTCTCTATTAACCCTTCACTTTCTCTCTTGTCTAGCCAAATATACACATAAAATCCTTGATGATGGAGATCACTAAACACCTGCTATTACAGAAGCACAACAGGGTTGAAGAAATGTCTCCACCTGAGAAGAACATGGTCTGGGCTTGAGACGCAGCTGAGTGGTAGAATTCTTGCCTGGCATGCATGAGGCCGTCAGCTAGATTCCAAGTTCTGCCAAGAAAGGAAACAAAAGAGACCTGTCCTGGTAAACTCAGAGACCGGCAAGATCTTAAAGGGAGTACAGAGAAATAAAAGGAAACAAGACTTGATAGGAAGAAAAAATATTGGTGAAATAAGGTCAGAATCCATAAGGAAATCAAGGAACTAGGGAATGATGGAACCATTTGAAACTGGAGGCTACAGATAACCAAGTGAGAGTCCCAGTCAGCTGGGCAAGAAGTCCTAGCCCAGACCCCACCCATCCAGAGAAACTCACTTCCCCCAATGATGCATGGTGTAGGCTACAGGAAATTGGATGCACCATTTTCTTTCAGATGATGAAAGAGAGGTTAGAGTTAGAAAACGGTGCAGCTTGGGATTAAAGGATAGCACAAGATAAACCAGCCTGTATTGTAATCAAAGGGGACAGACATAGAGAGGAGGCTGTGGCACGAAAGAGATAAATCTATGCCATGCCTGGCACAGCGTGGACGGGATTTTATGTTCAAAACCTGAGTGGGGTAGGTTGAATTAAGACAGCTGTGTCTGTTGGAGCTGCCCCTACTCTGCACCTAAGATATGGGAGTTTACAGAGCCGTTGAGGAAAGGTGGTGGGTAAAGAGGCACCATGGGGTAGAAGGAGACAGTGTTAGGAAAAGGTGGTTCATGGAGATCAGTTTTTGAAGGAAAAAAGCCTCTTTCATGCCTCCTTAAAAGGAGAAGCTCTAAAGTTATCCAATAATGTGATCTGTTTAAATCTAGACCTACAGCTAGTGTTCCTTTAACAACAAGTCATGGTCATCTACATTTCAGCTCAGCAACAAACAGAGCAGGAGTCAAAAGAAGATGATTGAGAGGGGAACATGGAAAGGGAGGGACCCAAAGGGTTCATTTTCAACATGGATGATCAGTGGCATGGCCCATAGTCAGTATTGGATGACTGACTATCAGCTGATCTGAAGACGCATTCTGCCCATCCGGTTAGCTATCCAAGTATCCAATGAACAAGTGTGCCCAACGTTTACTCAATGTCAACATGCCTATCAGGTGGTAGGAACAAAAGAGGCCAGGCATGATGCCTGACCATGAGAAAAATCTGCCTAGTAGAACAAAGGGAGATAGACAAACTAAAAAGAAAACCATTACAGTGCAGTTTAAGCACAACATCTATAGATTCCCAGATACTGTGGGAGCCTTTTCAGTTTACTGGTAAACATAGAGGAAGGCATTCCAGGCCGGGGAAGAGCGCATACAGAGAAAAGGGTGAGTATGTCCTGAGATCGGGATATAGGTGACACAGGGGCTGTGAGGGGATCAGACAAGCCGGGTGTTCTAGCTTCATTTCCATTACTGTGACAAAAAAATAGTCTGACAAAGAGCAACTCAGAGGAGAGAGTGATTCTTCTAGCACACAATTTGAGGTTACAGTCTACAGCAGGCAAGTTAAGGCAGCAGGAACTTAAGATGGCTCTTGACATCACATTCGCGGTCAAGAACATAGAGAAACAAATGCATGCGTGCCTACTCACTTACCTGTTCGTACTCGGCTCAGTATCTCCACTCACACAGTTCAAGACACCTTTTATTAATGGTACTGCCCCCAGTGGGTTGGATCTTCCCGCACCGATTAATTTAAAACAATCCTTGTCTGACATGCCCACAGGAAAACCCAATGTAGACTGATCCCTCATTGAGACTCTCTCCCCTGGGTGATGCTAGGTTGTGTCAAGCAGACAGACTACCAAGGTTCCCAAGCCTCAGCTCCATCGACATTTTCGGCTGCACACTTCTTTATTGTAGAGCTGTCCTGTGCATTACAGGGGGGTTAGAAGCATCCTCGTCCTCTATCAACTTAACATAAGTAACATCACCCACCTCTATGCATTCAAGCACATACCATAGTGATAATAAAAAGAAAAATCTGTAGACATTTTCAAAGGCCCCCTAAGAGGCGAAACTAACCATAGGGAGGTGGAAGAGGGTCAATATGGAATCTCTGCACCGGGGCTTAGATATTACCACCCAAGCAAAGGAAACCATGGAAGGCAAAACGGCTGTCTTTCCAACATATCATTTTGGCTTCAATGGAGGATTTTCAGATGGACAAACCTGGGGTAACGAATTCTGTTAGGAAGAGGCTCCAGCAAGAGTCTGAGGAAGGAGGTGGTGTGAACCCGAACTAAGATAGCATCAGGATGAGTGCGAGGGCACGGAGGGGGTAGGTGACAAAGTGGAGTCTTGTGCTCTTCTTTGCCCTCTCATCGGAATAATAACCAGAGAGCAAACAAACCCAAGCCTAAAATGATTATAACTGTCAAGTAGATTTACAGCGTGGTGATAGAAAAGTAAATATTTCATGACGCTTTCCCAAGGAAACATTACTGCTTTCTCAAAAAAAATCATTTCACATTAAAATTAATACATTCATTTATTTAACAACAACACTATTAACTTCCGGAGATGCCAACAAAGTAGGAGAAACTGTGTAAACATATGTAGAATTACATGCACAAAAAGAAACCATGAAGCTTGCTGGGGTTAGAGACCTGTGAAATTGGACACTCTCTCTCTCTCTCTCTCTCTCTCTCTCTCTCTCTCTCTCTCTCTCTCCCTCTCTCTCTCTCTCTCTCTCTCTCTCTCTCTCTATCTATCTATCTATCTATCTAATCTCTCCCTCTTTTTCTGCTAGTTCAGAACCTTACCCATACCAAGAATAAGAAGTAAATGAATAAAATAGGAAGCGGTGCCATCTTCTTGGTGGGTGTCTTCCTTCTTGCACCCATCTAAACATAAATTCTTCTCGAACACTGTAGTACCTTTGCCCAGCAATCTCGGTGTCAAGGCTTTTCAAAAGCCCATTAATCCTGTCTCCTCTGAGGAGGGCTTCGAGGAAGAAAGTTAAAATGCTCTGTCTGAGTGGGCTGTCACAGGTGTGTCACTGTGTGTTACCCTCCATCCTGTGATTGTGACACACAGGTGTATCACTGTGTGTTACCTCCATCCCCACCGAGGTGTGTGGGAACAGAGGCACAGGGACCTCAGTTCCCAGGATCAGCACCATAATCCTCACATTGGCTATTCCATCAGACGTTACCTTGTTGTTCTCCTGACACCATTTCCAGAACTTTCCCTGCACAATGTCTAATTTTCACACTCACCTTCTTCTGTCCCTCTGCTCTGCATGACCAGAATACAAACCCCTGTGCTCACTGAGACTGGTGTACAAATTGAAATCAGGAGAAACCCACACACAGTGGGGTGGCTGGGTTGAATACCACACACTTAGGAGCAGCATCGAACTAGATAAATTAACATTTTCTCCTTCAAAGTCTTTTTTTTTTTTAATTCTCCAACCTTTTCTATTTCATTTTCAACACTCAAGTAACTGACTTATTAACCAGTCTCCCTGGAGACTGCGGGTCTTTCCAAGGGGACTGTCACAGGAAACGCTTATTCTGCCCCAATGTACTGTTGCTGGAACACCTCAGGAGACATAGCATTTATAAACTTCCTGTCACCCAGTGTACTGCTCAGAAGCCATTCATTTTAACTTAATTTGCAGGACTGAACGTCTCAAGCTCACTTACTCTATGAAAAGTGACTTTTTTCAGCCATTCTCCATTATCATTCCTCCCCTGTCAACGGTCCAAAGCTGCAGTGTCGCAGAGCCAGAAACCCTATGCTCGCAGTAAAGCAATGCTTCTAATGCAGCCCTTACCTGGAAGGCAATCTTCCCTTCCGACCTCAGTCAAAATCTAATAATAATATCAGTACAGTAAGTCCCTGCTACACTGTTCCGATGTACGGTTTAGAGCCAAGGGGTACTTTACGGCGATACTTGAAAACATGGATGAAAAATCAGTTTCTTCCTATCTGGTTTCCATTTGTTTCTTCCAATATGTATCTGCGTTTATTTGTATGCAGAAACTAGATGCTTATGGCCCCTTCTCACAAACTTTCTGACTGCTTATATAAGAAACTATGCACCACGGTATAATATGGGAATGGATAAGCTCGTCACACCATCCAGATGTCCTTCCCTATGAGAGTTGTAAGTTTACCACTGCACACATTGAGATCACCATGGTATCTTCCCAAGACTCCTGAAAAATAATCATCTCCCTAGCCTTGGTCTCTTTAGGTTCTAAGCTGAGATATCTGCCTTGCACCTAGAACCAGAAATGGCAATGGGTATGTATTAGGTAGTTTTTTCAACAATGTATCATGGCAATGGAGTCATTGCCCTTTGCACTGTTAATGAGTAGGGACCCAGGGGCTCACTTTTAACCACTGAGCCAATCAATCATCTGCATCTGCTATGGAAGAACATACCATTTGGCTACCCCTGCTATGCTCACTCTATGGCACCATGAAACTGTTTCTAGAAAGACTTCCAATGACCTCACTTCTGCTGACTCTATCTGCTGGGCGTTAAGTCTTCAGCTTAATTGATCTCTCTCTTTTCTCAGGTTTTTATCGTCTCTCTTAGGGGATTTCCTCAATTCTTTCTTCCCATTGCTCAGCTGAACGTTTTATTTCAGCTACCAGCCATCTAATCTCTCAATGCCCTTCTTTGTTCTTGGTACTTTTCAATTCCATACCATCTTGTTCTCCTTTTATGGTGTAATAGTTTCCAATATCTTCTCAACCCGTTCAGAATTGATAACCTTACAGTTACTGTTTCTCAATTGTCTTCAGTCCCTAAATTCTGTTTCTTCAGGGATCAGGTTGGTTTTTATTTGGTTTTGGTTTTTGTTTTGCTTTTGGTTTTTTGTTGTTGTTTTGAGGTTTTGTTTTGTTTTGTTTTGTTTTTGAGACAGGATTCTCTGGGTAGCTTTGTGCCTTTCCTGGAACTCACTCTGTTGCCCAGGCTGGCCTCAAACTCACAGAGAGCCACCTGGCTCTGACTCCCAAGTGCTGGGATTAAAGGCATGAGCCACCACCGCCCAGCTTGGGTTGGTTTTTGTTTTGGTTTGGTTTGGTCTTTTTTTGTTTTTTGCTTTTGCTTTGTTTTTTGGATTTTGGGTTTTGTTGTTGTTGTTTGTTTGTTTTGTATATGTGTACGTGTGTGTGTGTGTGTGTGTGTGTGTGTGTGTGTGTGTGTGTGTGATTATCTTTTATACAACTTCTATGCTGTGAACTTCCTCACATACAATGCTGAGCAGAATAAGAACCCTTCAATTGACAGTCTTCTTCTCTTTGAGATGTCAGGATGGGGAGTCAATCACCAGCTTTATTATGGACCACCTAAATGGCAGGACACAAAGGGCTTTCCTCCAGGGCAATAATGCCCATGCTAGCAGATTTTTGTTTTCTTGTTGCTATTGTTCTTGCTTGGAGCAAACTCCACAGCTGCTGGACTTTTCTAAAGGAGAGAGTGAATTATGTATCCTTACGCAAACAGGACTTCAGATATAGCCTTCAGCTCTGGGGTGCTCTTGCATAGAATGTTGACTAGAGGTAAGAACAAGGCAGGACATTTCAAATAGGCTAGGAGAATTTTCAAAGTCCTCGTCACAAAGAAATTAGGTGATGAGATAAATATACTTAGCCTGGTTTAAAGACTATGTAATGTATTGAACATTAACTGGTATCTCATTAATAGTCACAACTATTATGTTTTTCTGTACCAGTAAAAAATAAAAAAATAAGTACACACACACACTGATATTCTGCATTTTGTACTGTCTCTGTTATCTGCTACCTCTGAGTGAAGCCAGGAGGATTTTCTGAGTATTCTAACGTAGCCCACTGCTTTATCGCCTGTGAATTCTGCAGAGATTATGATGTTTTTCCTCCAGTCTGTTCACTAATCTTCAAACATCTACCATTTCTCCTCATATAAACTGAGGACATCTGCACTGCCCTCCTGCAGTAGCCAGGCTCTGTAATGCAATAGGAAAGTCATCAGCAAACATATATGTAATACTTTTCCAGAACTCTAACATGGGTGATGGGCTTTCCTGGCATGTGTGAAAATGGTTTTCTATTATGTTCATACATTGATTAAAACTTGAATGAATATTCTGGTCAAAACTTTCTCCCTTCAAAACTCTATTATTATTTAATGTTCATATAAAGGGGTTCCTCAGCCAGATGTGGTGGCACACACCTTTAATCCCAGCGGAGGCAGGCAAGTTCAAGGGCACTCTGGTCTACAGAGCGAGTCCCAGGACAGCCAGGGTTATACAGAGAAACCCTAACTTGAAAAAACAAGCAAACAAACAAAAAAAAAAAAAAGGAGATTCCTCTATCGTTGTGTGTGGTGTTTGATAACATGCAGATACAATCTAAAATCATAATTTTGTGTGCAAACTTTGAAGGATTCGGAGTTTGCACTGATGCCTTATTTAGAGATACAGAAGTCATCTTCTGCTCTGTCAGGATGTGTCTGGGAACACTCAGCTCTGTTTATTTTCCCCAGGGAACTAAGTGCTGTTAGATGCTGACTCAGGTTTCTTTTGTTTTGGAGACCTTGTGCTTTATGTCCTGTATTATCACATTGGTATCATTTGCACCCAAACCCCTCTCTTCTCCATCCCTGACTACTCAGGATTTCACTCTCTGCTCTCTGGCTGAAGTTCCAGTTGATAACTTTGCTGTTTCCATCCCCTTCTCTTCAACCACTTCTGCACTTCAGGAAGTCCTGAATGCTTTCTTTTTTCTTTTTTTCTTTACATTTTTTTATTAAGAAATTTTCTATTTACTTACATACCAACCACAGATCCCCCCAGCACACTCAGCTGAGGCAGGTCCAAGCCCCTCCCCCCTGCACCAAGGCTGTGCAAGGTGTCACACCCTAGGCACTGGGCTCCAAAAAGCCCGCCCATGCACCAGGGATGGATCCCGATCCCCCTGCCCAGGGGTCCCCCAAACAGTTCGACCTAAACAACGGTCTCCCGTAACCAGAGGGCCTAGGCCAGTCCCATGGGGGCGCCACAGCTATTAGTCCACAGTTCATGGGTTTCCACTAGTGTGGTTGGTCATCTCTGCACGTTTTCCCATCATGTTCTCAATGTCCCCTGCCCACAGAATCCCTCCTCTCTCTCATTGGTTGGATTCCCGGAGCTCAGCCTGCCACCCAGCTGTGGATCTCTACATCTGCTTCCATCAGTCACTGGATGATGGCTCTATGATGACAGTTAGGGTATACACTAGCCTGGTCACCAGAGTAGACCAGTCCAGGCACCCTCTTGACCATTGCCAGCACTCCCAGGTGGGGTCATCTTTGTGGATTCCTGAGAGCTCCCCAGTACCCTGCCTCTTCCTGTTCCCATGATGTCCTCATCTATCATGGTATCTCCCTCCCTGCCCTCCCACTCTGTCCCTGTTCCAGCTCAACCCTCCCATTTCCTTATGTTCTCATCACCCATTCTTTGCCCTCCATTACCCACACACACACTCCCAGTTTGCTCATGTGGATCTCATCTATTTCTCCTTCACTGGGCTATCTATGTGTCTCTCTTAGGGTCCCTCCTTGTTAGCTAGCTTCTCTGGAGCTGTGGGTTGTAGTCTGGTTATCCTTTGCCTTACATCTAGTATCCACTTATGAGTGAGTACATACTATGTTTGTCCTTCTGAATCTGGGTTACCTCACTCAGGATGATATTTTCTAGTACCATCCATTTGCCTGAAAATTTCATGATATCATTGTTTTTTACTGCTGAGTAGTACTCCATTGTGTATATGTGCCACATTTTCTTTATCCATTCTTCAGTTGACGGGCATCTAGGCTGTTTCCACATTCTGGCTGTTACGAATAATGCTGATATGAACATGAGCATAGTTGAGCATGTGTCCTTGTGGTAAGATTGAGCATTCCTTGGGTATATGTCCAAGAGTGGTATAGCTGGGTCTTGAGGAAGACTTATTCCCACTTTTCTGAGAAACCGCCATACTGATTTCCAGAGTGGCTGTACAAGTTTGCATTCCCACCAACAGTGTAGGAGTGTTCCCCTTGCTCCACATCCCCTCCAACATAAGCTGTCTTCAGTGTTTTTGATCTTAGCCATTCTGACAGGTGTAAAAGAGTCATTTTGATTTGCATTTCCCTGATTACTAAGGATGTTGAGCAATTCCTTAAATGTCTTTCAGACATTTGAGATTCTTCTGTTGAGAATTCTCTGTTAATCTCTCTATCCCATTTTTTAATTGGATTGTTCAGTATTTTGATATCTAACTTTTTGAGCTCTTTATATATTTTGGAAATCAGTCCTCTGTCAGATGTGGGGTTGGTGAAGATCTTTTCCCATTCTGTAGGCTACCATTTTGTCTTATTGACCGTGTCCTTTGCTCTACAAAAGCTTCTCAGTTTCAGGAGTTTCCCTTTAATAATTTTATTAATTGTTTCTCTCAGTGTTTGTGCTACTGGTGTTATATTTAGGAAGTGGTCTCCTGTGCCAATACATTCAAGACTACTTCCTACTTTCTCTTCTATCAATTTCAGTATAGCTGGATTTATGTTGAGGTCTTTGATCTACTTGGACTTGAGTTTTGTACACGGTGATAGATATGGATCTATTTGCAATCTTCTGCATGTTGACATCCAGTTATGCCAGCACTATTTGATGAAGATGCTTTCTTTTTTCCATGGTACAGTTCAGGCTTCTTTGTCGAAAATCAGATGTTCATAGGTATGTGGATTAATGTCAGGGTCTTCAATTTGATTCCATTGGTCTACGTGTCCGTTTTTATGCCAGTACCAAGCTGTTTTTATTACTATAGCTCTATAGTAGAGCTTGAGGTCAGAGATCGTGATGCCTCCAGAGGTTGCTTTAGTATATAGGATTCTTTTTTTTTTTCTTTTTTCCGGAGCTGAGGACCGAACCCAGGGCCTTGTGCTTGCTAGGCAAGTGCTTTACCACTGAGCTAAAACCCAAACCCCAAAACAGGATTCTTTTAGCTATCCTAGGTTTTTTGTTTTTCCATATAAAGTTAAGTATTGTTCTTTCCAAGTCTGTGAAGAATTGTGTTGGGATTTTGATGGGGATTGCATTGAATCTGTAGATTGCTTTTGGTAAGATTGCCATTTTTACTATGTTAATCCTACCTATCCATGAGCATGGGAGATCTTTCCATTTTCTGATACCTTCTTCAATTTCTTTCTTCAGAGACTTAAAGTTCCTATCATACAGGTAGTTGCTTAGTTAGAGTTACCCCAAGGTATTTTATATTATTTGTGGCTATTGTAAAGGGTAATGTTTCTCTGATTTCTTTCTCAGCCCATTTATCATTTGTATATAGGAGGGCTACTGGTTTTTTGAGTTAACCTTGTATCCTGCCACCTTACTGAAGGGGTTTATCAGCTGTAGGAGTTCCCTGGTAGAATTTTTGGCGTCCCTTATGTATACTATCATATCGTCTGCAAATAGGGAAAGTTTGACTTCTTCCTTTCCAATTTGTATCCCCTTGATTTCCTTTTACTGTGTCTTAGTGCTAACTGATGTGATTTCCCCTAGCTTCTATTATGTCTGTGCCTCCTTTCAAAGAAGAGTTTGAGAGCATTCCTTTGTCTCTTCTAGTAAGTCGTTTTTTAAAAACATACTGTATGGGTGTCTTTCCAGCAGTGGTTCTTTCTCTCAAGATGCAGAAGAGTGTGGCAGAGTTGTGAGGCAGCTTAACTTGTTTATCTGAACACCCTTATCAAACGGGTACTGTATGCACGTTATTTAGTCTTTTACCGATATTACTCTTAATCCTTTTCCCTCCTCCACCCAGCAAACACATCCTTACATTCCATAGCACCTGAATACCAACTCCTCCCAAAAAAAAAAAAAACTCAAAAAAGAAAACAAAACAAAAACTCTAATTAACATAGGGGTGAAGGGAGTAACTATTTACACACACACACACACACACACACACACACACACACACACACACCTGTATCTTCACAGTGAGTATACTGCATTTTCCAAGATGACTCATGGCAATATCTCTGTTATGAATTTGCACAAGTGGGGAACCCCCAACTGGCCAGGCCAGGGTATCCCACGCATGAGGGAAAACATGCTGGGCAGATGCAGCGGGGGTGGCGGAGGCGTGTGGAAAGTCATCCACACCCAGGTGCGGCATCCATGTGAAGAGTTTATTATAATAGAAAGATGAAGAGAAAGATAGAAAAGAGAGAGAGAAGGAAGAAAGAGAAGGGAAAGAAAGCAGAGGTGTGCATACCTCGTGGGAATGGAGAGAGAGAGAGAGAGAGAGAGAGAGAGAGAGAGAGAGAGAG
>CABHPP010124707.1:0-21125 GCA_902168425.1 Peromyscus attwateri
TTTTTTTTTTTAGCATGTCAGATAAATTTGCTGATGTCACACTAAATATGCTTTTAAGTGTTATAGGTTGAACAAAATTAAAAATGAAGATTTTATTAGTTAAGCCTTTAGAGAAAATATCTCAAATTTAGAGATATAAAATATAAATTATATTGATAAATATTCTTCTATTGTATGAAGCGATAATATAGTCTAGGACAAACTAATTTCCTTATTTTTTTTTTCTTATTCCTTATCATACTAATAAAGACTAGTGATGATTTAGCCTTTGGCTTGTTAGATTAATCCATGTTCTAGATTTGTGTTAAATTGACATCCTCTTTTTTAAAAATCCACAGGTAAAATTGTATGTATTTATCATATGCAACACGATGTTTTAAAGTATGTACATTATATTACATTGTTTGATCTAGCTAATTAACATATGCATTAGCTCACATAATTATACTTTTTTGTGGTGAAAAAAATAACATTCCCTCTGTTAGCATTTTTCAGGAATATAGTATATGAGGACTAGAGAGATGGTTAAGGGTTTAAGAGCACCTGTTGCTCTTGCAAAGAGCCTGAGTTCAGTCCCCAGTACCCTAATCCAGTTATTCCAATTGCCTGGAGCTCCAGTTTCAGGGATGTGGCACTTCTGGCTTGACACCTGTATTCGTGTGTGTATACACAGGCACACATGTGTATGTGCATACTTAAAACTGAAATAAACTTTTTTGAGAAAGCTCAGAAAAAGATATAGTATATCACTATAAGCTGTAGTCATCATGCTGTATGGATCTGTAGAGTTTATTCTAGATGTAGTTTTGTATCCTTTGACCCCTAATCTTTCAACCCTCTAGCTCTCTACCTCCAATTTCCCTAGACTGGTAACTTTTTACTTCCTTCTTCTGTGGGATCAACTTTTCATCAATAGATGAATGAAATGACTCTTCTTTAAAAACCTATGACAGACTGAAAAATCTTATTATTCCTTTGTTTTCCTTATTTGGTTGAATTATATGAATTTCCAGTATTCTGCTTTGACATACAAAAATGGCAATTTTGTGTGTTTCAACCTTATGTTAACAACTCTTGTAGGGACTATAGTGTAGCTGGAGTTTTCTCCAGTTCTGCCCAGGCCTGTAGCCGCTCAGACCCAAATAAACACACAGAGGCTTATATTAATTAAAACTTTATGGCCTAATGGCTCAGGCTTCTTGCTAGATCTTACATCTTAAATTAACCCATTTCTATAAATCTATACCTTGCCATGTGTCTCATGGCTTACCGGTATCTTTACATCTTGCTTCTCATGGCGGCAGCTGGCAGTGTCTCCTCACCCTTCCTTCCTGTTCCCAGAATTCTCCTCTCTGCTTATCCTGCCTATACTATACTTCCTGCCTGGCTACTGGCCAATCAGTGTTTTGTTTATCAATCAATCAGAGCAACACATTCACAGCAGGATAAGCAGAGAGGAGAATTCTGGGAACAGGAAGGAAGAGTGAGGAGAAGCCATCCCGCTGTCCAGGGAGCAGCATGTAATGACACACAGGTAAAGCCATGGAAAATGTGGCAATTTATAGATGAACAGAAATGGGCTGAGTTTAAGTGTAGGAGCTAGTCAGTGGTAGGCCTGAGCTAATGGCCAAGCAGTTTTAATTAATATAAGCCTCTGTGTGTTTACTTGGATCTGAGTGGTTACAGGACCAGGCGGGACACAGAAATTTTATAAGTGGCTGTGGGACCTTGATGCCAGGCAAGCACAGAAAAACTTTCAGCTACACTATTGCATTATTTGTTATTGTCTTGATAAATATTTTCTCAATTGTTATTTGAACCATTCTGGCTTATATAAAAATACCTTTAGCAAATAATCTCTATTATAAATTATTCTTAGATACTCTTTAAAAATCTAATCTTTAGAAAGCTGTGTACTTGGGGCTGAAGAGATGGCTCAGAGGTTAAGAGCACTGGTTGCTCTTCCAGAGGACCTTAGCTCAATTTCTAGCACCTATATGGTGGCTCACAACTGTCTATAACTTCAATTCCAGGAGATCCAGTGCCCCTTCTGACCTCTGTGGGCACCATGGATGCATGTGTATACAGACATACATGCAGGCATTCACCTATACACATTTAAAACAAAACAAACAAGCAAGCAAGCAAACAGCCCTCCCAAACTGTGTACTTTAGGAATCAGAATGAACTTTTAGCCTATAGATTTTGACCTCTGGAGCCTTGTTGTGTGTCAGTGTTGCAGTCAGTTAGTGTGGTGCTTACACAGAGCCCGAGGTGAACTTTTAGCATTGTTGACTTAGACTGTCTTTAGTCTGTGAATATTTTGGTATATGAATCCCTTTGGATGAAAAATTTATTTCTCTATATAAAAGTCTGTTCTGTTGAGGTTAAGAATGGTAAAAGTAGAGCTATCACAGTTGAAATATTTAGAAAAAGTGTTATTTTAAAAATCCTACCTGGAGAGTGATGGCACATATCTTTAATCTTAGCACTTTGGAGGCAGAGGCAGGCTGATATCTGTGAGTTCAAGGCTAGCCAGGTCTACAGAGTGAGTTCCAGGACAGTTAAGCCTACACAAAGAAACTGTCTTGAAAACAAAACAAAAATCCTACATAGATTTAGTAATTATAATTTTTATAATTTTTCAATTTTAGTTAAAACAGGTAGACATATAGCTTGATAACACTGAGAAGCCTAGTTGCAAAATAAAATGTTTTTTTTTTTTTTTTTTTTTTTTTTTTGGTTTTTCGAGACAGGGTTTCTCTGTGTAGCTTTGCGCCTTTCCTGGAGCTCACTTGGTAGCCCAGGCTGGCCTCGAACTCACAGAGATCCGTCTGCCTCTGCCTCCCGAGTGCTGGGATTAAAGGCGTGCGCCACCAACGCCCGGCTAATAAAATGTTTTAATGACTATAAATCCAAGTGTTTTTAGTAACAAGTTTTAATGCATGTCTTATTTCTGTTTCTAAAACAGGCAAAACCTTCAACAGTAGAAGTTCTAGAAAATATAGATAAGGTATGTTTGTTGACTCTATAGTATTTTAATTTAATATTTTAGTAATTTTATATTAGAGAAGAGATATGAGAACTTAAAGATATTATAGAGGAATCCTGAGATCTTTAGTGTTACATGATCTCAAAAAAAAAAAAAATCTGGTCTCTTAGTGACTTAAGACTGTTTCAAGTAATAGAATATCAAGTAATAGAACCCAATAGAATGCAGTTAGAGCTAGCATGGTATAAGTCAATGTGACAGATAGCATAATAAAGGTTGCAGGCTACTGTGCAACTTTTATCAGTCTGCAACAATTCTGTAGATTTGACATTTTTCTCTTATTTAAAAAGTGATTTTTCCCCCTAGGACTATAGGGAATAGTGAATAGACTGAAATGGTGCAGTTTCAGCCACTGTTTTGATTTTTTTGTTGTTTGTTTGTTTTTGGAGACAGTCTCACTGTATTATTCTGCCTGTCTGGCCTAGAACTGACTATTTAGACCAGGCCAGCCTTAAACTTGGAGAAATCTGCCTGCCTCTGCTTCCTGTGTACCATGATTAAAGGTGTATACCACCATACTTGGCCCTACATTGGTATAATTTTTATTCTTTTTTTTTTTCTTGCCAGATTTTTAAAGTCCATATATGGAGAATTTTTTTTTCACTCAATAAGTGTTTGCTGATATCTGTTTCATTTCTCTAGTCTTTACTAATTTGATAGATTAAAAATAATATTTAATATTTAAGTTTAAAAAATAATTTGTTGGGAAAGGCTTATTTAGTTTTTAACTTCATATTTAGTTTTCCTTATGTTTGCTTTGAAATATTAGAGCATTGAATTTCATTGAGTTTTAGGAATCTTACATGATCTTTCTGTCATGTTAGTTCTTTCATTTTAATTTTTAAATATTTATGAGATTTAAAATATGGAATACTTCTCTCTTAACAGGAAATTGAAGCACTGGAAGAATTTAGAGAAAAAAATCAGAGATTGCAGAAATTATGGGTTGGAAGATTAATTATCTATTCTTCAGTTCTTTATCTGTTTACATGCTTAATTGTGTACTTGTGGTATCTTCCTGATGAATTTACAGCAAGACTTGCCATGACACTCCCATTTTTTGCTTTTCCTTTTATGTAAGTATTCTCTTTGCTGATCTTTTCCTTTTCTGACAAGATACTTTTAATATATCCATTCTCTTTTTATTATAAAATATTAATGTCTTAGATTGAATAAATTTGGATTATTTCTGAAGTTTGATAACTTTTAAAAAAATTGTAGTAAAATTCCTGTTCTATAGCCCAAAGGGTATATCTTAGGGATATTACCATTGTTACTAGTAATATTTTATAGTTTTCTGATAGGTGGCTGTGGTTCCTATAGGCCAGTCAGTGGTTCTCAACCCTTCAGAGGTCAAACGACCCTTTCACAGGGGTCACATATCAGATATCCTGTATATTACGGTTCATTATAGTAGCAAAATTACAGTTATGAAGTAGCAACGAAAGTAATTTTATAGATGGGGGTCACCACAACATGAGGAATGGTATTAAAGGGTCACAGCACTAGGAAGTTTGAGAACCACTGCTATAGGCATTGGGCATGGTATATGGTATATGGAGTATGGTGATGAGTATGGAGCATTTGTAAAACTGAAATAATGTGTCCAAATGCTTCTAAGTATGTATCTTTCATCCTAACTCCTCTCTTTTTAATTATTGTTATAAGCTAATCATTCCTTCTTAAGTATTTCATAATCTGGCACTTTATAGGAGGTGTATTTCAGCTGAGGATTTGGGAAACGAAGTTTTTTCATTTAATTAGCAAACATTTATGAATAGCAATTGTGTAGACATTGGGTTATAATAGTATATGGTGAACAAAATTGGAAAATCATTGGCTATAAATTTTTGGCTATGTATATTAAGTAATAAATATGATTAATGTTATGACAGAGAAATACAAAATGCTATGGGAACATTTAACAGGGGCCCTAACCCAGGCTTAGTGTGGGGACAGGGTTCTAGAAAGAATCTTGGTTGTGTTTTCCATTGTTCTCAATTTATGCAGCTTAAAATAACATTCATTATATCAGAGCTCTGAAGTTCAGAAACTCAGGCAGATCAACTGGGTCTTTACTTAGAATCTCATAGGCCTGAGTCTCCAGAGATCAGACAGCAGTCTACTTGGAGTCTCTGGTGGGAGAAACTGCAGACTTAGATTGTTGGTCAACTTCCGAATCTCAGATTTACGTGGGTAATCCATGATAACCTCCCACTTAAAATCAATAACTTTGATTATATCTGTACAGTCCCTTCACAGCACTTGTCTAGATTGCTGTGTTATTTATTATATCACCCAAGGCTGCATTGGGAGGAAGGATTTCTATGGAATTGTTTACTCCAAACTCCTGTAAAATTGATGTTTAATTTGAGGTTTGCAGAGTGGATATGTGTAAGGTGGTGTGACATGGCAGCAAGAGGAGTTGTAGCCATGGCTGAAGGAGCATGGTCACATTGCATCTGCAGTTGGGAAGCAGAGTGAGGTGAATGCTGTTGCTACATTTGCATTTACCTTTTTATTAATCTGGGACCCAGCCCAGAGCACGGGTCTGTCCACATGCAGTGTAGCTTTTCCTACTTTTAGGTAAGCTTCTCAGACATGTCCAGATGTCTTTCTCCTAAGTGATTCTAAATCCAGCCAAATTGACAAGATTAACCACCACATCATTATAGCCACTGAGAGTATAGCTCTAATAATTAGAAGGAAGTAAGAGTGGATCTAGAGTAGGAAGCTAGAAGGATATTATAGTTGATAAAGAGAAATGATGAATGCTTTGTATTGGGTGGGTGGGAGAAGAGCAGATGGATTGAATGAAATTGATGGATTGGAGATTTAGAAAGTAGAATTGAGAGACTTTTGGTGATTGGTTGATTATGGGGTGAAGAGGAGGAATCATTTCAAGGGTAAAATTCAGTTTTATAGTTTGGGATGTTTGAGAGTATTATCATTCATCAAAATAGTGAACATGAGTAGGAGCAGGTTTGGTGAGCCACTGTATTTTCCAATTGGAGATGTCAAATGGATGGTTAAGTATGAGTATGAAACTTAGAGAAAAGTTCAATAGGAGATAAAAATTTAGGATTTTGTAGCTTATAAATGTTAATTGAAGTCAGACCTGTAATCCCAGCTAGTTGGGGGACTGAGTCAGGAGGATCACAAGGTCAAGGCCTGCCTAGACTATAGGGAGAGTTGACTTAGGCTGTGCAACCTACTGAGACCCTGTCTCAGAAATAGAAAGTACAGAAGGTATTGGGGAGCTATAGTTTATTGGTAGAACATTTGCTAGCATATGTGAGGCTCTGGGTTCAAGTCCTAGTAACACACACACACACACACACAAATTTATCAAAGCTATCATCTCTTTATAAGTATTAGGCATCTGCAATGTGTTAGGTAGTGGTCTAGACCATAATAATGGGAAAAGTAGTGGTAAGATTTATGGATCATGGACCTTGAATTCATCTGTGATTGACAGATAAAAAATAGAGACAAGTTAACAAAGACATAGTTAATTTGGAGAGAAATATGTGCAATGAAGGAAGTCAAATGATGTGATTAAAAAAAGGTTTCTTGAGGAAGGTCCTGGTCTTGGGAGACCTTCTTTTAGGAAGTGGTGTTTGAATTGAAGAACAAGTATGGAAAAAGTTGAAATTTGTGAAGACTATATGCAGCATATAGTGGCACATACACCTACAAAGTTACATATAAAGGATTATTTCTAAAATATTAGTGGTAATTCTTTCTAATGGTAGAATTTTAAGTAGTTCTTTTTGCTGGGGGATGTCTTTCTGTACGCTGTGAATATATGTTGTTCCCATTGGTTAATAAATAAGCTGATTTGGCCTATGGCAAGGCGGGAAATCCAAGGAGAGAGACAGGAAAGAGAAAAGTGGAGTCTGGAGAGACTCAAGCTAGCCACCGAAGGAGCAACATGTAATGGGATGCAGGTAATGCCACGGAACATAATACAAAACATAGATTGATAGAAATAGGTTAATTTAAGATATAAGAAGTAGCTAGCAAGAGGCCTGCCATAGGCCATACAGTTTGTAAATAATATTAAGCGCCTGAATGATTATTTTATAAGTGGCTGCAAGACCACAGGGCTGGGCAAGACTGAAGAAAACTTCTGGCTACATCTTTTATTCTGTGTTTTCTGGTAGTGTTTGAATTTTTTTACATCAGTGCATACTTTACATTGTGAAAAAAGCAAAGTCCGGTAGCTGAGGGATGATGTTTCTAAACTAGAAAACAGAAAATGTGTAGACTGTGAACATGAGTATATACCTGTGTGAGGGGCAAAGATGACAGGATGTTTGGAATGTGTGATGGAGAGAAAAATGCTGTGAAGTGAACTTGGAGGATCTGACAAGATCCAGATCATGGAAGATCAAAGCTGGGAGTAAGTATTTCATAGTAGTTGAAATGGGAAGCTTCTATAGTGGAAGAATAGCATGATAGAAACTACATTTAGAAGGTCACATATATGCTGTCATATGGAGTTCGGGTAAGAGGAGAGGACAGCAGTCAGATACCTAGGAAGCTGCTATACAAGTTCTTTTGTTAGCTTTTATTTTTGAGACTGGCAGTGGCTGGCCTGGAACTCATTGTGTACACCAGGCTGGCCTCAAACCCACAGAGATCTGCTCATTTTTGCCTCCTGAGTGCCAGGATTAAATGCTTACACCACCATGCTTGGTTTAGTAAATTTAATCTAAAGATAAAGATGGATTGGACTGCTCAGTAACACCAGAAATTACTAGATGACTTTGAAATGTTTTGGAAGTTAAAGCTGATACAATATGATAGGAGAAAATGGGATATAGAAAAAGAAGGTATTTCAAGTTTTGGTTTAGTCTTTAGTACGGGACATATTTCTAAATTTGAACTCCCAAACTCATAAGATAATTACCTTTGCATGTGCAAAGGCGAACACATTTATTTCTATGTTCATATATGAGAACTGAAATTGAGCTCATGTGTAACATTGCAGTTAATTTTCTGGGCATTGACTGTGGGGCCTCCTCATGTACTAGGCTAGATCTGCCTCTGAGCTGTGCTGCCAGCCTCGCTCTTAGCTTATTTATTTCCCTTCTTTTTAGAAATCTTTTAGATTTTTTTAAATTTCAAAGTAGATGAGCTTACAATGCTGAGCTCTTTTACATTGTTTCCTTTCTATTTTTCATAAAAATCAGGGAGAAAATAATATTAAAAATATGAGATAAGCTGGGCGGCAGTGGTGCATACCTTTAATCCCAGCACTTGGGGAGGCAGAAGCAGGTGGATCTCTGAGTTCCAGGCTAGCCTGGTCTACAGAGCGAGTTCCAGGAAAGGCTCCAAAGCTACACAGAGAAACCCTGTCTCAAAAAAAAAAAAAAAAAAAAGATAGTTGATTTAAATATTTTCATAACACTAGGAAAAATACTCCTACTTGACACTCAATTCTATAGAGCAGTTGATTTTTCTGATTAAAAAAGGTAATTTATAAATGCCCAATAGAGAACTCTGTTAATTCCAATTGCTGCCCCAAATTGTGCTTTGCTGGATCTGTCACTAAATCATGAGAATTACTTTTGAGACAAATAAATCACTTTATCATAATAATTATAGTCATTATCATTGCTGACACTGGGGATGGAACCCCAAGCATCAGTGAATTTCCACTGAGCTATATTCTTCACCAGAATCATTTTTAAAAGTAGAAAAACTTTATTAAGTATTCCAGAATTGCCCTTGGTAGTAGAGTATCAATGCTCTGTAGCTAGAGTTTTCTCCAGTGGGCCCCCTCGCGCGCCCCCCACCCCCCCACCCCACAGCCACTCAGACCCAAATAAACACTCAGAGGCTTATATTAATTAAAACTGTATGGCCTAATGGCTCAAGCTTCTTGCTAGCTAGATCTTACATCTTAAATTAACCCATTTCTATAAATCTATACCTTGCCATGTGGCTCGTGGCTTACCAGTATCTTTACATCTTCAGTGTCTGGCTGGCAACTCCTCACCCTGCCTTCCTGTTCCCAGAATTCTCCTCTCTCTTTGTCCTGCCTATACTTCCTGCCTGGCTACTGGCCAATCAGCACTTTATTTATTAACCAATCAGAGCAACACATTCACAGCATATGGAGCGATATCCACAGCAATGCTCTATATAAGATGCTTTGAGAATTTACTTCATCTTCATGTTGTTATATAATGTGGATGAACTTTAGATTCCATTATTGTTTTCTTGAACATAGACGTTAAGTGAATATTCATATTTTTTTCAATTCTTTTTGAAATTTAAACACTGCTTTTTTACTGCTGAGGATTAAATCCAAGCGTGTATACATGCCAAACAAATGCTCTACTATTGGGGTATATTCCCAGCATAAGGTTTAACCTGCCCTTCGCTTCCCCTGTCCAGTGCTAAGGCTCAAACCTCAGGGCTTCACACATACTAGGCAAGTATTCTGCCACTGAACCACCCTCTAGCCTCACTAAATTCTAATCAAAATGCAGCATTTGTTTCATAGACATTAGGCTTTTCCACAGGGAAGGAAGGTTTGGGTATACTTAAACATTTTTATTTCTGCAGTTATATATTACTTTTGGAATTGATTGTTCTGTTTTCTTTGAATCAGCATTTCAGTACCTAGTCCAGGGTGGCCTCCAGCTGATAAATCCTCGTGCTGGGATTATTGGTGTGTTCTACATGGCTTTCTGAGTTGGCTGTACAGACATAGACATATATGCACATGCATACATAATACTTTTTTTTTTTTTTTTTTTTTTTTTTAGTGGTGCTAGGGATTGTATGTGTTAGGCAAGCATTCTATCTGAGCTACAGCCTTAAACCTTCTTTAGGGTTAGAAAGATGGCTCAGAGGTTAAGAGCACTGGCTGTTCTTCCAGAGGTCCTGAGTTCAATTCCCAGCAACCACATGGTGGCTCACAAAACCATCTACAATGAGATCTGGTGCCCTCTTCTGGCCTGCAGGCTGAACACTCACTGTATACATAATAAGTAAATAAATGTTTAAAAAAAAAAAAAAAAAAAACCTTCTTTAGCTTTTATTTTGAGACAGGGTCTTGCTCAGTTGATCAGACTGGCCTTGAAGTTACTCTGTAGCTTGGACAAGGATTGGAACTTTTGACTTTCCTTCTTCAGTCTCCTGAGTGGCTGCATTAAAGGCCTACACTACCAGGCCTGCTTGTTGTATGTGTGTTGTATTATGTGAGTGTGTCCTCCCTCCCTCTTTAATTTTATGTGATGCTTAAGATCAAACCCAAGGCTTCATACGTACTAGGTAAATAGTCAATAAACTGCATGGAGCTCTAGTTGGTTCATTTTAAAGTGGACAGTTTTAAGTGTCTTGTGTGTGTATGTGGTCATTAAATCCAGTGCCCTATGCTTGCTAGACAAACGCTCTTTCACTTAGTTATACCTCCAACTACTGTATCATTTAATGTCATAAGCATTCCTACGGCCATATTCTTTGTTTCTTTTCTTTCTTACCCCTTCCTTCCCTCCCTCCATCCTTCACTTCCTTTCTTTCTTAATACAACTTTCTAGACATTTTATTCCCTATAATTTCAGAAATTAATTACTATCAAATGTTGATCTTCCTTGATGAGTTAACCATTGTCTTCCTTCATGGTGACTTTATTTTATTTTAATTAAATAAAATCTTTTTGTTGTTTTCTCTGGGACTCTGAGGGAAGAGATTTAAGCAAGGGAATAAGAAAAGTGGTCATTTTCATATTTCTTTTTTTTATAGCCCTACTTCAGTTAGAAGCTGTTAAGAATAGTTACTTTGATTGTATTTACTTTTCTGTTGCAGTGAGAAAACACTGTGACCAAGGTGACTTATAAAAGGAGGAGTTTAATTGGGACTCATGGTTCCCAGGGTTAGAGTCCATGACCATCACTACAGGGTGCATGGTTGCAGGCAGTCAGGCAGGAATGGTGCTAGAACAGTAGCTGATAGTTCACAACAACTATGAGGCAGAGAGGGGGCACACCTCAGAGCTCGTCCTTGCTGATACCTCCTCCAACAAGGCCACACCTCCTAATCCTTTCCTAACAGTTCCACCAAATAGGGACCATGTATTCAAGTATATGAGCTATGGAGACCATTCTTACTCAAACAACCACACACAATTTTCATGCTTCCTAGCTGCTGGCTGTTTCCTGAGTTTAGTTAGAAGACTGGCAAACATAAGTCCCAGCCTTTTGAAGTAAATTCAATAATTGGCCAGCCTACTGATGACTGTCTCCCTCTCTCCCTCCCTCCCTCTTCTCCCTCCCTTTCTCCTTTTCTCTCCCTCCCTTCTTCTCTCCCTCCCTCCCTGTCCTTCCTTCCTTTCCTTCTGTCTTTCCATACAAACTCACAGGTGTGGAGGTCAGAGAACAACTTGAAGGAATTGATTCTCTCCTTCCACCATGTGGGGCCCTGAGGATATACTCAGGTCCTTAGGCTTGATGACAAACGCCTTTCCCCATCTAAGGGTCCTGTAACAATTGTTTTTTCTTTTCTCTTTTTTTCTTTCTTTCTTTTTTTTTTTTTTAACAGAAGTTTAAAATTTTTTGGGTAAGATGCTGTTTGTCAGTTTTCTTTTTATGAATCTTGATTTTCTTGTCAAGTTTAAGAACTTCTTGCTTAATTATATGCCCCGAAGATTTCCTTCTGTGTTTTTTTCTAAGCCTTTTAAAAGAAATATGTTGTACGTATTTGTAATGTACTTTTAATTGATTTTTATATAGGGATGAGGTATTGTTCGAAGTCCCCCCAACCCAGATGCTGCCTAGTGGGCAAATTTCTAGAAAGGAACTGTACCTTCAAAAACTATTTTAATAGATCTTTTAAAAGTACAGTATGTACATCTGTAAAGAAACATTATTTATACAACTAATTTGTGGTAGTAAAATTAAAAAGATAAGCGACTGTCTCTAATTAAGTCTTTCTTTTTGTAGTATTAACATATGCACTTTCTATTTTATTTGTCCCTGGTGTGTGTCTGTTCATAATTTTCAGTCTGAGAAAACAGTTTGAAAGTTAGTTCATGTTAAGGATTATATTTTAGAAATCTTATGATCCTGTATACCAGTCTCTTTTTCAATTTCTGGTTTAAAGTTTAGTGCACTTTGCTGATAAGTTAATTTTAGTTTTGAAATATAATATACTTTTTTTTAGTTTTATAAAAAAGACTTCCATATATTTTGTTTACTTTATTTTGTGCCATTATTTGTGGGAGATTTGTTTGGGATGAATGGAATGTCTTCACCTGTGTTCTAGACTGACTGGAATTTTCCTTACTATCTAGGCTTTTGTGTGAAGTGTTTGTATCTTTTCCTTGCCAGTGAAGTTTGGCAACTGCATTTTTCTTATAGGGCTAAATCTCTTTTCTCCCTCTTTGTCATAGAAACAGTGCTCTTTGTAAATGCAATATTTCTGGATTAAATTTAATTAAATTTAATTAAATTTCAATATTAAATTTCTTTTTAATCTCTGCCTTTTCTGTTTTTTTTTTTGTTTGTTTGTTTGTTTTTTTCCAAGATAGGGTTTCTCTGTTTAGCCCTGGCTGTCCTGGAAGTCGCTCTGTAGCCCAGGCTGACCTCAAACTCACAGAGATCTACCTGACTCTGCCTCCTGAGTGCTGGGATTAAAGGCTTGCGCTACTACTCCCCCGCTGGGATCTCTTTTAGGCCGTATCCTGTAAACCTGTGCTTCTGTGTGGGTTTCTTTTCCTTATTGCAGTCATCCCGAGCTAGTTGTTCTGCATCTTTCAAAGTAGGCTCTGAATCTAAGTACAGTGATGATGCCTCATATGGTGTGAGGCATTTTTGGTCATTTTTCATCTACTTCTAAGCTTACATGTTGTTAGCAAGCTTCAGTCCTTTGTTAGGTGTTTACACAGGCTCACTGACTTTCAGAGTGAGTAATCCAGGAAAGAAAAGACAGTCAAAGAGAGGGACCCAACTCTGAGCTCTTCTGATTTCTTTGCTGTCTCGTCTGTCACAGTCTGTCAGTCGTAGAGAGTCTGAGTATGAGGAGGCTGTGCTAGCTGCCTTGCAGATGAAATTTCCAAATAGCAGTGCTGTGTCTTTCTTAGATTCTAAATTTATATCCAGACACAATGTGTTTTTTGTGTTTTAATTTTCAGGAGTGTCTATTTGTTGTATAGGGTGCTGGTGTTCTGTTAATGTTATAAAATAAGTGAAGTAGGGTGTTTGTCTTTTTTAAAACCGACTTCATTCAATTAATATTATCTCCAGCTGCATTCATTTTCCTGAAAACTACATATACTTTGTTATTTATTCACTTATTTATTTATTTTGGTTTTTCAAGGTAGGGATTCTCCCTGTAGTTTTGGTGCTCCTCCTGGATCTCACTCTGTAGACCAGGCTGTCCTTGAACTCACAGAGATCCACCTGTTTCTGCCTCCCGAGTGCTGGGATTAAGGGTATGCACCACTGTCGCCTGGGTGTTCTTCTTTATGACTGAAAAATTCCATTGTGTGTGTATGCCACATTTTTTTTTTTATTTCTCTACTGATGATCATTTAGGTATTGATTCTACAATTTAGTTATTGTGAATAGTGTTATGATAAACACAGATAGGCAAGTATCTCTGTTGTGTTGGCCTGGAGACCTTCTAGTACATACCTTGGATTGATAGACCTGTGTCTTAGGGTAGATCCATTGGCAAATTTTTCAGGGACTTCCATGATAGTTTACATGGCTGGATTAGCTCACATGCCCAGCAGCAGCAGCATATATAAGGGTTCCCTTTTATCTGCTTGCTTGTTGTTTTCTTAATGACTGTCAGTCTGACTAGTGCGAGAAATGGAATATCAGCATAGTTTTAATTTGTGTTTCTTTGATAACTAGTGAGGTTGAACATTTTCCATGTTTATTGGCCATTTAATTGGGATGATGGCTTACAGTTTCAGAGGTTCAGTCCATTATCATCATGACAGAGAGCATGGCAGTGTGTAGGCAGACGTGGTGCTGGAACTGAGAGTGCTACATCTTGCAGGAAACAGGAAGTCAACTGACTGTCACACTGAGGGAAGCTTGAGGAAAAAGACCCCAAAGCCTGCCCCCACAGTGACACACTTCCTCCAACAAGGCCACACCTCCTAATAGTGCCACTCCCTTTGGGGGCCATTTTCTTTCAAACCACCACACCCATCTATTGATTTGGTGGTTTGACTTCTTGTTGTTTTGATGTTTGAGTTCTTTGTATATTCTACATGCTGATCTTCTGTCAAATGCATAATTAGACACCATTTCCCTCTCATTCTGTGTGCTGTCTTTTTCACTTAATTGTTTTTCTTTGCTGTATTGCAACTTTACTTTCCTGAGATCCCAATAGTCAATTGTTAGCATTATTTCTTTTGATACTGGAATCCTATTGAGAAAGTCTTTGCCTTTGTCTATATATTGAAGTGTTTTCCCTTCTTTTTTTCTTAATAGTTTCAGATTTTTAGGTCTTACAAAGATTGCTGAACCATTTGGAATTGATTTTTAAAAAGACTTCATTTGTGTGTGTGTGTGTGTGTGTGTGTGTGTGTGTGTTTATGTGTGTACGTGTACGTACATACGTACGTACGTATAAGAGTGTGCCCGTGGCTAAGGAGGCCAGAAGATTTTGAATTCCTTGGAGATGTTTGTGAAGTGCCTGGTAGGGGTGCTTTGATTGGAACTCCTGTCCTCATGATAGAGCAGCAGGCGCTGTTAATTGCTGAGCCATCTCTCCAGTACCTGGTGTTGATTGGATTTTTTTTACAGGGTGAGAAATAATGATCTGGTTTCCATTCTTCTACTTGAGGATGTCAAGTTTTTCCTGTGTCATTTGCTGAAAAGGCTGTCTTTTCTTCAGTGTATATTTTTGGCATCTTTGTCAAAAGTCAGGTGGACAGGTGTCTGTCATTGTGTGGGTTTATATCTGGGTCCTCTGTTCCATTGGTGTGTGTGTGTGTGTGTGTGTGTGTGTGTGTGTGTGTGTGTGTGTGCTTGTACCATGGTATTGTTGTTTTTCTCTAAATCTTAATTGTTCGATTTTACCAATAAAGACTTGGGAGCCAGAGAGGCAGAGAAAGCACCCAGCTGACCTTCCTCCCCTGCTGACGTTCCTTAAAAGGACCTTTCTCCTATGCCTTCTCAACCAAGATTCCTCAAACTGAAGGTCCTCCCTTCTACTTTCTCTGTGTCTTTCTATCTGTTCTCCTCCCTCTTACTCTCTGGTTTTTTCCTGTAAACTGGTTGCTTGCTCTGCCTCTTAACCTATGGTTGACTTTATTTAATCCTGCCTGTTTACAATATTAAAGCAGAAAGCTCTTGAATTAAAGGTGTGTCTAGGGCTGAGCCACACCACAACTAGAAACAGGCCCCCTACCACTCCCCCCCCGCAGTAAACAATGTAATTTCAGGGTTCACAGTGTGATCAAATATCCTGCAACATGGTATTTTTTATTACTATAGCTCTGTAGCATAACTTGGAATTAGGTATGACAATATCTCTAGTGAGCACACGCGCGTGCGCGCACACATTTTTGTGAGCAATGATGTTGGAAATTTGATGGAGGTTGCATTGAATGAGCCTGTATATTGCTTTTGGTAGTATAGTTGTTTTCTCAATCTTAATTCTTCCTGTCCATGAACATGTATCTGGGGAAATCTTCCCAACTTCTAGTGTCTTCTTAAATTTCTTCAGTTTTACAAAGTTTTTGTTGTAGAGATCTCGCATTTCCTTGGCTAAGTTTATTCCAGAGTACTTTATTTTTTTCTTGAGGCAGTTGTGAATGGGATTGTTGCCCTGATTTCTTTGTCAGCACAGTTAACTATTTGTACCCAGGGAGGCTACTGATTATTAAATGTTAAATTTGTATCCTGCTTCTTTGATGAAAATGTTTACCAGTTTTTTTGTTTTTTTGTTTTTTTTTGTGGAGTCTTTAGGATCTTTTATGTGTAGAGTTCTATCACCTGCAAATAAGGATACTTTGGCTTTTTCCTTCCCTATTTGTAGCCTTTTATTTCCTTATCTTGTTTTAGTGCTGTAGCTGACTGTAAGTAACACTCTATATCAGAGTAGAGATAGCAGACACCATTTCTTGCTCTTAATTTTAGGTAATGCTTTGAGTTTTTCCCCACTTAGTGCAGTGTTGGCTATAGGTTTGTTTTATATAGCTTTAGTATTCCTTCTAGTCCTGCTTTCCTCAGAGCTGTCCCCCACCCCTTTCCAATGAAGGAGGATTAGATTTTATCTTGGAGTCTGTTAATGTGATACACTGTATTTATTGATTGTGTGTGTTGCACCATCTTTACGTTTCTGGAACAAAACCAACTTGACATGGTAGTTGATCTTTTTGATGCTTTTTTGAATTGTAAATATTTTGTTGAGAATTTTCATATTTCTGTGTTCATTAGGGAAACTGGCCTATAGTTTTCTTTTGTTTTGTCTTTTTTTTTTTTTTTTTTGGTTTTGGTATCAAGATAATACTGGCTTCAAAAAACGTTTGGTAGGGTTATCTCCCTTTCTGTTTATGAAGTAGTATAAGAAGCATGGATGGTGGTTCTTAAAAGTTAAGGAGAGTTCACTAGTAAACCCACCCAGGCCTGTTACATTTGAGAGATATAGTTCTTTATTATTATTGATTTAATTTCATTGCTATTAATATTCCATTTAATTTTTTAATCTTTTCATTTGTGTGTTTGTGGGGTGTTGCATACATGTCATGGCACATTTATGGAGGACAGAGGATAATACTGTGGGGTTGGTTATGTGGGTTCAGAGGAGTGAACTCAAGTTGTTGGGTTTATGGCACTTTACCCACAGAGCCATCTGGCTGGTCTGGTCTTTTCTATATTTATACTGAATTGAAGAAATGACCTTGTGAGAGGATTATTTTGAGTTTCTCTTAATTCTTTTGATATTTTTGGATATAATAGGAGTACAAAGCCTAAAGAGTTATTACCATAAAATCTTTTTTGAGACAGGATTTCTCTGTATAGCCTTGGCTGTCCTGAAACTCTCTCTGTAGACCAGGTTGACCTTGAACTCACAGAGATCCACCTGCATCTGCCTCCCTTGTGCTGGGATTAAAGGCATGTTCCACCACCACCCGGCTACCATAGAATCTTAAAAGGAGTCATTTAGCTAAATTTTTTTATCAAGTGTTTATTTGAAAGTAAGGTTCTCCCCTCCCCTGGCTAATTTCTTTCTCCAGATAGCTTATTCTGTTGAATAAAGAAGATCTCTCCAGTGAATTGTGTAATAAAATAATGCTCACGTTTGGAAAAGAACACACTTGCCTGTTAACACAAGGGAACATATAATAAAATTTTTTGGAATTGATACTTATTTAGAAAGCATCTTGAGGTTGGAGAGATGGCTCAGTGGTTAAGACTTGTGCTGCTCTTGCAGAGGACTTGAGTTCAATTCCTAGCATCTATGTTAATAGGTTTGCAACTGTAACTTCAGCTAACTGTGATCTTACACCTTCTTCTAGCCTTCATGGGCATCACCACACATAGACACATACAAATACACAGACACATACAAATAAATAAAAATAAAATAAATATTAATAAAAGAAAGCATTCTATAATATTGTTCTTAATGTCTTAGGGGATTCATAGACCCTTTAGAAGTTGACAAAAACAATGGTTTCTCTAGAGAAATGTACTCATATAAACAAAGGCAGTTTTATAATTCCAGGGGAACCCTCAGAAGGCCCATGGAGTTTAGGTTGAGAACTCCTCTATTGAAAGCTCAGGCAAGCTTCTGGTATTCCTTGACAGAATATAGTATTTTTTTTTATTTTCAATATATATATAGAGAAATACCTAACCCTAATTCAATTCTATGAATTCTGATTCACCTCTTGTAATGATGATTTTGTTTTGAATTTTGCTTCCTCTCTAGCATCTGGACCATAAGAACTGTGCTTATTTTCTTCTTTTCCAAGAGAACAGAGAGAAATAGTAAGTTTAAGTTCCATTTTTTTTATAAATATGTATTAAATAAGCAAACATCTTACTGTGTGATATTTTATAAGCCAGTTATGAAATGGTTTATGAGATCATAGTGTGTATGAGATCATAATGTGGTAAGTATCAGAATTGTTTACTATACAGTAAAACAAAGTTTATGAATGTAAGAAATTTCTATTTTTAATATGTGTCAGTTCTTATTTAGATTTTTTTTTACACAAAACATTTTCTTAAATAAAGGCAAATTGTATTTGTTAAATTAATCTTTGTGGGAAACATTGGTACAGAGTAAAATCTAGCACACATATTCTTGTTCCTTTTATTCATTTTATTATTTTATGTATATGGGTATTTTACCTGCATGTTTGTGTGCACCATGTGTGTGCTGCCTGGTACCTGTGGAGTCCAGGAGAGTTCATTGGGCCCCCTGGTTAAAGATGGTTATGAGTAGCTATGTGTGCTAGGAATTGAACCTGGGTCCTCTGGAAGAGTAGCTAGTGCTTTAAACCACAGAGCCGTTTCTCTAGCCTTCTGACTTTTCTTTTAACTGTATTACTCTCATCATCCTCACAGCCCTTTAGCTTTCTTTTAATTAAAATATAAAAATATAATAATCAACTTCTGTGTATGTTTTATATATGTGCAAGTTTTAAAGGTTTTCAGGTCTTACAAAATATCTTAATCAGTTATACATTTATTGAAAAAAATTTTCATACAATATATTCTGATCACTGTTTTCCTTTCCTCAGCTCCTCCCAGATCCTCCGCACCTCCATACCTAGCCAACTCCATACCCTTTTTTCTCTCTCTCTAGAAAACAAATAGACAATTTTTAAAAAGCAAGAATAAGAAAAGCAAAAGCAAAGAAAAATCACAAGAAACACTCATACACACACTCAGATACATGCAAAAACAAAACCCATAACACAAAATCAAAAATTATGATATATAAGCAAAAGACCAGTAAGACCAAAAAAAATATATGTCCAAACAAAGCAAATATGAGACAGAAAGCCTATAAAAATAACCCTTAAGTGTGGTTAACATGCCCAGTGAGACCCCATTGGAGAAAACTAATTTTTCCTTTACAAGAGGATTTCATTTGGAGATAGCTTTTTGGTTAGGGATGGGAGATTGTATCCACTTCTACCTTTGCGCACTGAACCATGTCCAGCTTGAATCTGTGTGAGCCCTGTGCATGCTGCTACAAGTGAGTTCTTTGTGAGTTCATATCCGTCCTGATGTGTCGGGAAGACACTGTTTCCTTGGTGTCACCCATCCCCTCTGGCTCTTCCATCTTTCCACTGCCTCTTCTGCATGGCTCTCAGCCCTGAGGGAAGGAGTTTGATGAAGACATCCCATTTAGGACCAATTGTTCCAAAGCCTCTCACATTCTGCACATTGTCTGGTTGTGAGTCTCTGTGTTAGTTCCCATGTACTACAAGAGAAAGGTTCTCTGATGATGGTTGAGTGAGGTACTGATCTATGGGTGTGACGTAGTGTCATTAGGAGTCATTTTAGTGCTAGATTCCTTCAGCATAGTGGTTCTCAACCTTCCTAATACTGCGACCCCTTAATTTCATTCTTCATGTTGTGGTGAGCCCTAACCATAAAATTATTTTTATTGCTACTTCATAACTGTAATTTTGCTTCTGTTATGAATCATAATGTAAACATCAGATATGCAGGATATCCGATATGTGATCCCTGTGAAAGGGTCATTTGACCTTTTAAGGAATTGCGACCCACAGGTTGAAAACTACTGTTTTAGCAGAACAATAGTATTTGGTTTTCTCCTAGGTCCATGGCATGTCTAGTCTCAGGTTTTTGGCCACCAGAGCAGTGTCAGGCATGAGTTCCATCTTGTGGAGTGGGCTTTATATCCAAGCAGAGAGCGATTGGTCACTCCCACAACTTTTGTGCCATTATTGCATTAACATGTCATGCAGACAGGTCACCATGTAGATCACAGGGCTTGTAGCTGGGTTGGTGTCTGTCTTTTTCCTCTATAGTGTGTGCAGTATCTTTCAGTACCATGAACGCTAGTCTTCACTAGGAGTGAAGGCTCTAGCTAAGCACCAGCTTGACTTCTCTGTGTTCAATGAGAAATATACATTCATCTTAAATGAACTTTCCATGTGGTCTGCTTCTTTTTCTTTTGTTTTTTCCCCCACTGTACAAAGTTTAGTATACTGAACTCTTATATACCTATGATCCTACTTAAACAGTTATCATCTCATGAGCTATCTTAATTTTGTTTTTGCCTTCACCTTCGCTGCTTACATTATTTTGAAGTATATCTTATAATAGAGTAATTATAATTTAATGAATTAATCATACTTAGAAATATTAATAAAATATTAACATCAAGTATTAAATATTAAATTTCCAGTAGTTTAAAAAGTGCTACTTGCTTTAAAAATACTTCGTTTGATTCAGTATGTAAATAAGGTTGTACAAATAGATGGCCTTTAAAGTGTCCTCCTTGCATATGACCTCACTTCTATCCAGCCCAACAACCACTTATTTTCAGACACCTTTGTTGTTGTTGTTGTTGTTGTTGTTGTTTTTCACACTTTTCCTTATCATACTTATTTGGGAAACCCTACCCGTTTAATATAATTACATGCTTAATCTTCAACAAACATTATTTGAATACACTTAATTTTTCCACTTAAAAACAGTTTTATTTAGTGTGTGTGTGTGTGTGTGTGTGTGTGTGTGTGTGCACGCGCGCCTGTGTGTGTTTATATGCCAGATGTATGTAGTGCAGGTGTCTGCAGAGGCTAGAAGAGGGCGCTTGATCATTGGAACTGTAGTTACAGGTGGTTGTGAGTTGCCTGATATGGGTGTTGGGAACCAAGCTCTAGTCCTGTGCAAGATCAGCAAGTGTTGTGCAGCTGCTCCTCTCCAGGTCCTTAAATACACTAAACTTAAATCTGATTACCAAATCGAATCTGTATGTTAGTTGTTATATAGTCAATGTATTTTTTTCTTTAAAAACCCTACATTATTTATTTATTGTGTTGTGTGTGGGCATACATGTGTGTGGGTGTATATGTCCACACTGTACATGTGTGGGTGTATATGTC
>CABHPP010124707.1:21135-40927 GCA_902168425.1 Peromyscus attwateri
GTGGGTGTATATGTCCACACTGTACATGTGTGGGTGTATATGTCCACTCTGTACATGTGGGGGTATATATGTACCATACTGTACATGTGGGGGCTGGAGAACAACCTTCAGGAGTTACTTATTTTTACTGATTATTTCTACAGAAAAACTAGAAACTTAATACATTTGTAAGGGGATTCCTTTTTTATTAAGGTTTTATTTAATTTGTATGTGTGTTTTATCTGCATGCATGTATGTGCATCACGAGTGGAGGTCAGAAGGAGGGTGTCAGATCCCCTGGAACTGGAATTAAAGATGATGGTGAGCCATCATGTGGGTGCTGGGAGGTGAACCTAGGTCCTATGCAAGAGCAACAAGTGCTCTTAATCTCTGAGCCATCTCTCCAACTTCTCTTATTTTTCCAAAATTATTTATTTTTATTTAAAACATTATTATTTTTGGGACAGAGTTTCAGTTTGTAGCTCTGGCACCTAGAAATCCTTATGTAGACCAGGCTGGCCTTGAACTCACAGAAATCTTTTTGCCTCTGCCTCTCCCTGGGATTAAAAGTGTGCAGCACCATGCCTGGCTTAAGGAATATCTTTTGAAGTGATTCTTCATGTTCCATTATGCCAACTTAAATAAGCAGGCAAATTTTAGAAATCTTTAATTTTGAAAAGCTACTGATATCCCTTTGTAAGTCTCTTCTCAGATATAATAAAGATTTTCAAAAGCTTATTTTTTATTAAAATGAGTAACATACTTCTTAGAAACAGAATATCTTTATTACTATATAAAAAGACACTTGGTATTTATAAATTAATGTGGGTAGAATGTTAAAGAAGTAAAAGTGTTGTTTCTGAAAACATTAAGAATTTTTGTTAAGGGGCAAGAGAGATGGCTGAGCAATTAGGAGCACCTGCTGCTCTTCCAGAGGACCCACATTCAATTCCCAGCAACCACATGGCAGCTAACAACTGTGGTGATATATTGTGTACCCCAGTAAAGCTTGCCAGAGGATCAGAAGACAGAGCCAGCTACTAGATTAGATATAGAGGCCAGACAATGGTGGCACACACCCTTAATCCTATTACTTGGTGTGGATCTCTGTGAGTTCAAGGCCACACTGGAAACAGAGCTAGGCAGTGGTGGCCCATGCCTTTAATCCCACACACCTTTAATCCCAATACTGAGAAGCACACACGCCTTTAATCCCAAGAAGTGACAGCAGGTGGAGAAAGGTATATGAGGCATGAGGAAACAGGAACTAAGGCAGTTCAGCTGAGACCCTTTCAGGTGAGGACTCAGAGACTTTCAGTCTGAGGAAACAGGATTAGCTGAGGAGTTGGCGAGGTGAGGTTGGCTGTGGCTTGTTCTGTTTCTCTGATCTTTCAGCTTTCACCCTGATATCTGGCTCTGGGTTTTTTATTAAAAGACCATCTAAGATTCAAACAACAACTGTCTATAACTCCAGTTCTAGGAATTCTGACACCCTCACACAGACATACATGCAGGCAAAACACCAATGCACATAAAACAAAAATAAACTATTAAAAAAAGAATTTTGTCTATATAAAGTCCATTTAAATTTTTCCTGAATCTTGAAATGTATAATACAGGTAGAATATGAAATGTATGGGTAAATATTGATAATTTTTATCTCTACATATGTGATAAATTTAGAGAAATTCAGAAAATTTTCTTGTTTGTCTCATGTATATTATTTATGATGATTGAATTTCATATCTAGCATCTTAATATTTGATTTAGCTCACATTTAAATCTTGTTTTCTAGATGAAGCATTGGATGATTTAAAATCCCAGAAGAAAAAGATAGTAAGTTAAATTTTATTTAATGTTAATTTATATAAATAAGTTAAGAACTGGATAATTAATGCTTATATATTATACCTTAGTGACTCTTCAAGGAACACTTTTGACAGTATTTTAATGTTGAAATTATTATGATTTTTTTTTAGTTAATAGTAATACTCAGGAAAAAGTAGGTTAGGTGTGTGGACTTTTGAGATTCTGAGAACTTATGTTAATTGGAAGCTAAGAAATAAGCAAATAATTGAAGAACTAAATGAGGCAGAGAAGGTATAAAGGTGAGCCCCAAATGGAGGAAATGTATACTTGTGTAAATTCTTAGTTTTCCTTAGTACCATATGACAGAGAGAGAGAGAGAGAGAGAGAGAGAGAGAGAAAGAAAAGAATATTAGTTGTAAGAGACAAATTCAACGTGAAAAGACTGAAACAAGAGGGAATATGATATTTTCTTCTAGTATCTTCTACTTTACTCCAGCATTGGTGAGCACATGGATACCTGTTGTGAGGCTAATTAGTGAATGCTCTGGGTGTTTGGGGAAGAGTACTAGAGTAAGAAAAAGGGCCAAGGTATTCAGAGTCTATAAGTGAGTTGATCTTGGTGGTCTTAGTGGTTTTACACATTTTCTTAGTATTAAAGTGTGGAAATGGTGATTGTTGATATAGCATGATGTTATGTAGAAACTCATAAAATGAAATTTAATCAAGTATTCAAGTATATATGATCTGTTTAATGTACTTTTGTCTAGAGTATAAGTTGTATTAGTTTTCTGTTGCTCTTATAAATAACCGAGGTATTTAATGTAAACTGGTGATAATTTACTTTGCTTCCTGACTTTAAAGGTTTCAGCCCTTGATCACTTGCCTGTGGTAGCATAGTACCTCAGTGATGGGTGCATGTTGTATGAAAAGGATTTTAAGTAAAAGTTAAACATAAAGGGAATGGGTTTGTACCTATTATTAGTGCCTTAAGAATTATCTTATTTGAAATAAATAAATGAAACACAGACACACAAGTGAATACTTAAGGCTGACTGATCTACTAGGAATTACAGTTGTTGAAATAGCATTTTGACTTTGAGTTCTATGTTAAAGATTATAGTTGTATCTAATCTTTTTAAAATTTTAAAACATTTTTATCTTTTAAAAACTTTCACTGCATATATTCATTATATTTATTATGTACATAAGGACATATTCATACAAATATGTATTGTATATTGAGCACATTCCCCTTTCATATCTCCCTGCTCACCTCACTTCTGTTAGTCCCCTTTGTTCCCATAGACAGTTTCACTTTTTCTTCCTGTCACGTATGTACACATGGTTTTATGTTTGTCTAAAATCTGAGAACCACATACAGGAGAAAACATACAATACCTGTTTTTTCTGAGACTGGCTTAATTTTCTTAATATGCCAATCTTTGTAAACCTAGCAGTAGATTTCATCCATACCTGTACTGACCAAATCAGTAGCTTCTTACCACATTGACTATTTACATTTTCATTATTTATCGTGAAATAAAACTGTAAATTTAATTTGTAGGTCATAAAGCAACATTTTAAGTGCTCACTTACCATATTCTATTGTGCCAGTGTAGAGTATTTCTGCCATTACTGAGAGGTCTGTTATAGTACAACAGATCTAAAAGTTATTAGCATCAGAGGTTAAATTCTTTAATATTCCATGATGACATTGATTTGGGCATATATTTCATGATACTCTTTCTCTACCTCCATTCCTAATTTTCCCTAGTCCAAAATGAATTTTACATCATAAAATTGAACTTGCTTGAGAATTTATTATAATTTTGAAATAATTAGTAAAATATTTTAGTTTTACTAAATTAGATTTATAAATCATCTAAGGACTTGGCGTCTTAAATGTTGAACATTTAATGGGGAATCAATTAACTTCTGTTGTGTTTCTTTTAAAGCTATGCTTTAACTAAGTAAATGTGGTCTGGGTTGCTTTTTAAAATAAGTATCCATGGAATGAACATGACATATAATGAATATAAGTGGTTATTGGTCACTGAGAAGGAAAAGATTCTGTTCCAGTTTTTCCAAAAGCATTTTATATTGCACAGTAGTTATTTGTCATAACTGATTATTTTATACTAAATTTCAACTTTTTCTGCTGAAATGATATTTTACTAGTGATTATTTTTAAAATCAAACCCCTGTTTTAGGCTATAAAGTGACTTGAGAGCATTGTAAATAAAGTGCTATAACAATGAAGTATTTTAATTACAGCCCCTAGTGTGAGCATAAAACTCAGTAAAAATTGACTTACAGTCTGTGTTTGGTTTTTTTCTTCTAAAGTTGTTTGAATCTAAGTAAAAAAAGGGGAGGGGAGGACGTTAGCTTTTGAGTCACTTGAGCAAACTCCATGGCTGCTCTCCCAGTTAGTGAGTTTCCATTGCATTTGCAGCAAGCTAATTGCTTCTGCTAATAAATAATCTAAAATCGATGCTGACAGCAGTTAATTGGCACAGAGATTTTATTTTGTAAAGCTCTTGGCTAACGACCTTCTTAAATTAATAGCATTAAGTGCTATGAGGAAATAAATCTGAGGAATTGCCTGTCATTTGCTTGTCATGTCTAATAACTTCCAATAATGATGGCTGATAGATTTTTGCACATTCCATTATTGAAGTTGGTGCATGTAATTATTCTCCTCATTATATGTAAACAATTTGCGATATTTGGTATTTCCTTGCAGTAAAGCTGCTAAAAGACAAGCAATGTTATTAGAGGTTAGGAACTATTTTAAAAGCTTGGATTTTAATGATTTGATTGTTGGAAATCTTTCTATTTAGATACATTTGCTGAATATAAGTACAAATAGGAGAGGAGTGACTTTATTTTGTTTGATTCCAAGATTGATACTTTAATACCCCTTGAATAAGATTTATAAAAATAAATAGTATATGTTTCAAAATATAACAATTTATGGAAATTTTTGTTTGTAGCTTGAAGAAGTCATGGAAAAAGAAACTTATAAGACAGCTAAGTTAATTCTTGAAAGATTTGATCCAGACTCAAAGAAAGCAAAGGTAAAACTGTGACATTACTGTTTTTTCATTACAACTTATACATTGTATTAGGGACTGTATAATTTAAACATTATTGTAATTGACAGGAGTTTGAGCCGCCATCTGCTGGAGCAGCTGTAACTGCAAAACCAGGACAAGGTAAATAACTTTGTAGAAACTGCTGCTGCTGTTGGAAAGATCCATATTTACCCAAGTGAGTTCACAAGTGTGTGTTGGTGGTGTGTAAAAAGTTAAATGCTTTTATGTTAATTTATACTTGATAATCTGACATCTGACGTAGGATAGATAACAATAATTTTTATTTTGTGGGAATATGTTGATAAGCTAGAATATTAAATATTTATTGAGATTAAAATATATAATTGATTTTAATCTTGAAATTTAATTGATTTCACCTATATTTTATGAGCTTTTTCCCTTGAAAATAATAATCTTTGGAATATCTGTCATTAACATCTCTTCATTTTTATGATTTCTTTCTGGAGAATGAAGATTTTTGTGATGGTTAAAAAACTTTAAAATAACACATTTACTTAATACAAAAGCAAAATAATTTAAAAATGAGAAAAAAGAAAATTGAATATATATGAAATTTTTCATATCATTTATATAGAAATATATAGAAAGAAAAATTTCATGTAACAACAAATTTTTGGAGTTGTATTATCTACCATACTGTCATCACCAATACATTAAATATTATATAAAATTTCAAGTCATTTTATTTTTATTGTGAATTATTTAAATTTAGTTTATTATTATTGTGTGTATGATGTGTGTATGTGTGTGGGAGGGGGCATGTGTGCCAGGGCTTATGTGTAGAGGTCAGAGGTAACTCTGGAGTTGACTCAATCCTTCCACCTTCCTGTGGGTTGTAGAGATTGAGCTCAGATTCTCAGGCTTATGGGTAAGCCTCCTCATCAGCCTCCAGAAGTCATTTTAAATGGTATATAAAATGTCTGCTAAAGTGGAGTGTGAAGATATCTTGAGTTTCATTAGTTTTTAATCTGTAGTTTTTCACTAGAGTCTGGTAAGTTTTTAAGATTTTGTGGTATTGAGGAATATAAAATACATAGAAAACTGCAACTCTGGTCCTTGCAGAATTGAAGCCTGGTTTTAAAGTTACAATACTGTTTATAACTTTGAGAAGGGAATCTTTTTATAAATATCCACAAGGACCATGAAGATGAAATGAGTCACATTTTAGGTTTTCTAATTGATATTGCTGGTGGGAAGAATTCACTCAGTCTTTATAACTAGGATTTTGGGTTAGAAAAATATTAGCTTGTTCTTTATTTATTTTTTTCATTGCTTTTTTTGGTAAAAGTAAAAGTTCACATATGATTAAAATAAATTACATATATGTGTTTCTAGTGAAATTTCCATATTTACAATCAGTGTTAAGTTTTTCTATAGTTTATACATTTGTTAAGCAATCCTAGAAAAAAGTTTTGTTATATGTAAAACATTTTTTGTATATATACTTTTAAGAAGTACTACTTAAGAAATCCTGAGTTCATAGAAGCAGAGAGTAATATTGTTGTTTCCAGAGATATCGAAGTGATGGGAGCAATAGGGAGAGATTGGTCAAGGGATAAAATTTTAGTTACATAGATGAATGTAATACATAGACAGCTAACGGATAGGATAGTGACTATACTTAGTAATGCTGTATTGCTTACTTGAAATTTGCAAAGACAGTGGACTTTATGTGTTCTCTCCATATACAGGAAAACTGGTATGATGGATATGGCTAATAGCTTGAATGTAGGAATCATTTAATAATGTGTAAGAAATCCTTTGAATAAGTAATGACACTAGTAAACATGTTTTTCAGTGTGGTATTTTACAGAAAGCCACGGCTGTTACTGTCCTAGGTGTTTTAGTATTTAAAGTAGCAATTTTAAGAATTTAAACGTTTCTTAGAAACTTTAGAGACCCAAATAACGTTTTTCTTCTGACATGATAATTATAGAAAAGCTGCTGCTGATTTCATTTGCTTTTGGATAGTCTTAGAGAGAATATTTAGCTATATTGTGATCAGTCATTTAAAAAACGCATTTAAGGAGCAGGCAAGATGACTCTGGTAAAGGCACTTGCTGCCAGTGTGATGACTTGCATCTGTCCCCAGGATCTACACATTGGAAGAGAGAACTGACTCCTGCACATTGTCATCTGACCTCATATGCATCATGGCATACAGGACACATTCCTCTCCCTCAAACTAGTAAAGACATTGAATTAAAAATGCATTCAATACTTACAGGCAGATATCTTGGAGAGTAAAGAGATGAGGGTATCATTTTTTAACCTAAAAAATTGATAACTGTGTGCAGCTATACATGCATGTGTGTGCAAATGTATGTGGACCGGGGACACTCTCATGCTGTCACTTCAGGTGCTGTTTACTTTTTTTCAGAGGCAGGGTCTCTCACTTCCTTATAGCTCTCCAAGTAGGCTAGGTTGTCTGGCTAGCAACCTAGAGATCCACCTGTTTCTGCTTCCCCAGCACTGAGATTACAAGGGCAAGTTCCATGTCCGGCATTTCATTTTGTGGGTTCTGGGGATTGAGCTCGGGTCATGCTACTTGCACAGCACACATTTTACGATTGAGCCATTTTCCTAGTCCCATCTCCCTCAAAAAACTTAAAACTTTAAATAAAAAAACATTACTTCTTTTGGGTGTCTTATTCTAGGATATTTTACTCCTTTTGGCATATAATTGCTGTTTTGGATTTTTTCTTAACATTTAAAAAGTTCTAATTATGTTATAATTTCCTTCTACCTTTCAGAATTGCATTTTAGTTATGTTGAATCTTATTCAGTATCTTTTAGTTCATATCTTTATTTGTTTATTGGAGACAGGGTTTCACTCTGTAACTCAAACTAATCTGGAACCCATGGTAGTCCTCCTGCCTCAGACTCCTGAGTGCTGGGATTGCAGGTGTGTGCTACCTTTCTTAGCTTCCTGTTGTCATAGTTGTTGGTTTTGTGTTAGTTTGGTTCTGAGCTTCTGTTAGTTTGAATCTTGAGTTTTTGCTGCACTTGCATGCTAGCTTTCCCACTTTCCTCCCTCCTCCTCTTTTCCCTCTGCTCTCCTTCCCTCTTACCTTCTCTTTTTAGTCTGGTTTTTGGTTAACAGAAAGTGCAATAAAGTACTGAATACATATATTGCATTCAGTTATGGTCCTTGAAGTGGTCTACTCTCTAAAAGGATTTTAATTTGAAGTGTCTATTTTGCTAGCTCTCTTGCAAATTGCTGAGCTGCAAAAACTGATGCGTGTATAATAGATATCTTTATTTTGTGTAACTGAGTTGTTAATGATGTTTACTATACTTAGACTGATTACAGATTTTGAGGATAGTTTTGTTTGATTTGCCTATTGTTTGATTTATGTTAAAAGAAATATTGTGCTTACTGGATGATTAACTCATCTTCCCTGACATTCTCTTTCAGTCTCAAGTAGATTTCAATTTATTTTTCTAAAGAACAGCTTTGATTTGTAGACAAATGTCAAAGTAAGTGTAGGTTCCTGTTTGTTCTTGTGCCAAGTTTCTCTTATTAGAACAAGAAAGTATGTTTGTAGCCATGTGATACATATGTGTTGTTAACTGAAGGCCATACTGTACCCTTTCCTGTTCTGTGATACCATTTGAGTTCTATGTTATGTTTAGTTGTCTGTTCTTCTTAGACTGTTTTTAACTGGAATGGTTTCTGGATTTTTCTTTATTTTTTGATGACCTTGAGAGATCTTTCCCTAACATTTTTTGATAAGGAATTTTTAGAGTGTTTAATCTTAAAAAAATTAGTTATCATTTGATATGAAGGGTTGAGCATATAAAGTAGGAATCTGTGTGTATATACATTAAATAGAACCTTTTGCTACTTAGATGCTTGTATTGTCATGGACTAGAAGATGGAGAGATTTTGTCTTACTATATTAAAAAGCAATAAAGCTTGGACAGAAATAAAAAATGAAATTTGTCACAGTATAAACTCCTGAGTACCCTCTATATCATAGAGAAATGTAAGTATTTGGGAATGATAAAAAATTAAATTTCTTTCAAGATCTTGATTATACAGGACTAAATTTTTTAAGGACTGAGCTTTTTCATTTTCAAGATCTTGAAATCCAGGACTATATTTAATTCTAATGTATTGTCCTTAGTTAGGGTTATTATTGCTATGATGAAATACCATGACCAAAAGCAAGTTGGAGAGGAAAGGGTTTATTTAGCTTACACTTCCACATTGCTATTCATCATCAAAGGAAGTCAGGACAGGAACTCAAACAGGTCCAGAACTTGGAGGCAGGAGCTAATGCAGAGGTCATAGAGGGCTGCTTACTGGTTTCCCCTCATGGCTTGCTCAGCCCACCTTCTTATAGAACCAGGACCACCAGCCCAGGTGTAGCACCACCCACCATGGGCTGGGCCCTCCCCCATTAATCACTAAATTGAGAAAATGCCTTACAGCTGGATGTCACTGAAGCCTTTCCTTAACTGAGGCTCCTTCCTCTGATGACTCTAGCTTGTGTCGAGGTAATACATAAAACTAGCCAGTACAGATGAATAGGAGATTTTTAAGTTCACGTGTGCGTCATTCCTGTTGATTTAGAGGGCCGTATTTCCTTGGTATCCTCCATCCCTTCTGGTTCTTATACTGGAACCCCCTCCTTTTCTGTGGGTTCCCCGATCCCTGAGGGGAGGGATTTGATAGAGAAATCTAATTTAGGGATGTTTTGAGTCTCTCTCACTCTGCATATTGTCTGGCTGTGAGTCTCTGTATTTGTTCCCATCTACTATAGGAGGAAGCTTCTCTGATGATAGCTGAGCAAGACACTGATCTATGAGTATAGCAGAATGTCATTAGGAGTCATTTTATTGCTGTGTTCTTTTAGTAGAACTGAAATACTTGGTTTTTCCCTTGGTCCTTCGGCTATCTAGTTTTAGGTTCTTGGTCACCAAAGCAGTGTTAGGTATGGGTTTCATCTAGTGGAGTGTACCTGAGCCAAATCAGGTATTGGTTGGTTATTCCCACAAGCTTTGCCCCACCATTGCATTAGCATATCTTGTGGATAGGACAGTGTTGTAGATCAAAGGGTTTGTAAGCTAGGTTGGTGTTTGTTTCTCCTTTGGTAGCATGCAGAGTACCTTCTGTACTGAGACAATAGCTTGTAGGGTAAAGTCTCTATATGGGTACCGGCTGGATTTCTCCACATTCAGTGATTGTTGCAGGTGCTGTCTTCAGCAGCAGGGCCTTACCACCAGTTTGTGGAGAGGAACCTATAGTGTTGGCAAGAGCCTGGGTTGTTTGGGGGTTCCCATAGGACCCCTTTGACCAGCAACTCAAATGTAATCCATTTCTGGTACTGGAGGCTTCATTTGGTGATGAGAGCTGTCCAGTTGGGGTTCTGTTCCCCCCATTATTTGGTGGTTTTATTTAAATTGCCTTCATATATTTATATATTTTAGGAAGCTTCTACTGCATTGGGCTTCTATAATACCCCTCAAATGGCCCTTCATTTTAGCTGCCTATCCTCATATCCTCTCTCATCTGTTCCCTTCCCCGCTTCCCAACTTGATCCCCCTGTTCCAGTTGTCCTCCCCGCATCCCACCTCTAATTATTTATTCTGTTTCCCTTTCCTAGGGAGATGTATCTGTTCCTGCTAGTCCCTTACTCTATACCTAACCTCTGTGGTTCTAGATTATACCTTGGTTATTGTTGACTTAATAGCTAACATCCACATATAAGAGAATACATACCATTTTTGTCTTTCTTGGGTTACCTCACTTAGTATGATTTTTTTCTAGTTCTACCCATTTACCTGGTACTTTTACAATTTCATTTTTTAAAAAACAGCTGAGTAGTACTCCATATTGTAAATGCACCATATTTTCACTATCCAATCATCTGTTGAGGGACATCTAGGCTGTTTCCAGTTTATGGCTGTTATGAATAGAGCAGCAGTGAACATGGTTGAACAACTGTCTCTGTGGTACGATACCCAAGAGTGGTAGAGCTGGGTCTTGAGGTACATCGATACCCATCTTCCTGAAGAACCTTGCCACATTGATTTCCATAGTGGCTGTACAAGTTTGCAGGCTCACCAGTGTGGATAAGTGTTCCCCTTACTCCACAGCCTAGCCAGCATAAGTTGTCATTTGTTTTATTGTCGTAGTCATTGTGACAGGTGTAAGATGAAATCTAAATCAAGAAGACTTTTTTTTTTCTTTTCTTTTTTGTTAGCTTGGAGATTGGGTAAAACAGAGAACAAAGGTGAGACATAAACTTAGGATATAATCTAATATAGATATGAGAGGAGGACATAAATACATAGATACATACAAATACATAAAAAGTTATGGCAGAGTAAATGAAAAAGAAGCAACTAGAGCAGTAGTTCTCAACATATGGATCGCGACCCCTTGGGGAGCAGATATTTACATGATGATTTATAACATAGCAAAATTACAATTATGAATAGCAATAGAAATTTTGTGGTTGAGGGTCACCACAAGAGGCGCTGTATTAAAAGGTCACAGTGTTAGGAAGGTTGAGAAGCATGGAAAGTAGACTGACGTGGTTTGATGGTGATTACATTTGGAAAGTAATGGGTGGTAAGAGGAGTCAGTAAATCATCTAGATTATCTACCAAGACTCTTGAGAGGCATTACAAAAATAATGCCTTGTAGAATAGCTTCTAAGACATGGTGTCCTTTCTATGTGAGAATCTGCAAGCAACTATGTGCTTGCACAGTCTTTCCAGTATTGCTAAGGAGATACTTCCATGAATAATCTACAGTGTCTATGAGCTAGGAGTTGATATTCAAATCACTATTAGAAATGCCTAGCTCAATTTTGAAAAATTAAGTTATAGTTATTTTTATTATAGAATATTCAGTTCAAGAATTAATAGAAAACTACAGATTTTAACTTTTTTTCTGGTTTGTTTTCGAGACAGGGTTTCTCTGTGTAGTTTTGGTACCTGTCCTGGATCTCACTCTGTAGCCCAGGATGGCCTTGAACTCATAGAGATCCGCCTGGCTCTGCCTCCCAAGTGCTGGGATTAAAGGCATGCGCCACCACTGCCCGGCTCAGATTTTAATTTTTGCATAGTTAGATTTTCGCTAAAGAAACTCAAATAACTTGTGAACCATTTAATGTATAAATTAATATCTACATTTTATTTTATTTAATCTGTATGAGTGATTTGCCAGCATGTATATCTGTACACCGTGTGTGTGTGTGTGTGTGTGTGTGTGTGTGTGTGTGTGTGTGTGGGTGGGTGTGGGTGTGGGTGTGCCTAGTGCTGGAAGAGGCTAGAAGAGGTTCTTAGATCCCCAGGAACTGGAGTTACAGACCATTGTGAGTTGCCATATGGGTCCTGGGAATCAAACCCAGGTCCTGTGGAAAAACAACCACTTCTCTTAACCACTGAACCATCTCTTCAATTCCCTAATAACCATATTTTTTTTTAAAGAAATTTTTAGAGGCTAGAGAGATGGCTCAGCGGTGAAGAGCACTTGTTCTTAACGGAGAACCTGGGTTTCTTTCCCAGAACCCACATGGTGACTTTCCACCATTTGTAACTCCAGTTCTGGGGATCTGATGAAGATACCAGGCATGGATGTGGTGGGCATACATACACAAAGGCAAATACTTACATGTAAATAAATAATTTCAAAAATATTTGTTTTTGTTTTATACAAATGTTTTATATGTATACTTTTTTTTTTGCATTTATGTACGTGTGCTGCATGGCTTCCAGGTACCTGTGGAGGACCGAACAGGGGACCGGATCCCCTAGAACTGAGGTTACAGACAGTTGTAAGCTACCATGCAGGTGCTAGGACCTGAACCTAAGTACTCTGCAGGAGCAACCAGTGCTCTTAACTGCTAAGTCATCTTTCCATTCCCTATAAAATGTAATCACTGTAGATACTAGATTGCATAAGAGCACTTACATTCCTTTTGTGGTTTTCGCTTTTCCAGCATTAGGGACTGAACTTAGGCTTTGCTTGTTCTTGGCAGTTGTCCCACTACGTCGTAACTAAAACCCCAGCCCTTGACGTTTTTGACCCTGGGTCTTCCCATGGAGCCCGAGCTGACTTTGAGTTAGTCCTCGCCTTTGCCTCTTTATACTACTGGGATTCCATGTGGATTACTACACTTGGCTTAGATTGCTTAGTTTTTGGTTATTGTAATCTATGAAACCAGTTTATTAATGCTAATACTAATAATTACTACTTATTAAGTACTTTTCATGTGCTTGGCTAAGCTCTTTTTGTTGATTTTCTCATTCTTTACAATAACCATAGTGATTAACTATTTTCATTATGAGGAAGCAAAATTGAGAGATGTCATCAATTTAGAAAAGACTGTTTGCATATGAAGAAAACAATATAGCTGAAATTAAGGAAGCTTGAATATAGAGTCTTCTGGTCATAACATCATGTTTTATAATTACTTTTAAACTTTATTTTCTTCCTTTTTGTTTATTCTAACATAACTGGAGTCCGTTGGCTTAATTTTGAACTTAGGACATCCAGTGCAGCTAGGCATATGCTCATACTTGGTAACTGAATTTTATTGACTGATTATTAATAAAAGTATTAAGTCATCCTTCTGTCGAGAATTTACTTTAAGACTGGAGTGTAGCTCAGTTGATAGCATGTCTGTGTAGCACATGTGAAGTCCTGGGCCTGATGCTGCATGCCTCTAATTCTACTACAGGGAGATAGATGGAGGCAGGAGGGTCAGAAGTTTCAGGTCCTTCTCAGTTACCTGGGGAGTCTGATATATGTACCCTGTCTAAACAAACAAAAACGTTTTTTAAACTGTTAGGCAGAATCCAAACCAAAAGTGTTTAATGCACTTTTACTGTTTAGACCAATGAACATATGATTTCTTTAGTTTCAGCCCAGTAATTTAGGCTTGTGATATATAGAATTAAAAAGTTACAAAGGGTCTCTTTACTTGATATCTAATGCTAAGGTGTAAAAGGGACTGTTAGAATTTCATTTATGTCGTCTAGTAGGGATCATGAAATAGTCTGTGTAGCCAGTTAGTAAATAGCTTTGAAAGCCATATGGTCCTTTTTGCAACTTTGCAAGTGTTTGAAAGCAGCTGTAGATAATATGTAAACAAGAGTGAGAATATCATCCAATAAAGCTACAAAACCAGGCAGCAGATTAAATTCGGCACATTGACCAATCTCTGCTCCAGAGAATCTTCTAATTTCTAACTGAAAGCTGAGGTTCATGTATGACAAAGCATGTATACACAGTGGGGGTTTTCCTTCTCTGAATGGATTGGCGCAAATAAATGTGCCAAAGAGTCACCATAGTGTGAAGGGATAGGTGCCGAAATAGGGAAGCATACTTTTTTAATAGCATTTTTATGACTACTTAAATTATTTTATTATTCCAGAATATACATGCATATATTTCCTCATTAAAATTGTTACTTTTAGTCTTGAAAAGCAAATCTACTGTTTGAAATTTTCACTAATTCTGATGTTTCCTTTCCCGTATCATAGTTAGGAGGGCTTATTATAAAAGGATGTGGCACATAACTGGGTGGTGATTTTGAATTTATTTTTAAGATGTCAGTAGATAGACAAATTGCTTTGTTGTTGTTGTTGTTGTTTTTCCTCAAGACAGAGTTTCTCTGTAGATAGACTTAGTTGTCCTGGAACTCACTGTGTAGATCAGGCTGGACTTGAACTCACAGAGATCCACCTGTCTCTGCCTCCTGAGTTCTGGGATTAAAGGTATGTGCCACCACCAGCTGGCTAGTTTGGTTGTATAAACATGTACAGTTGAATTACTGGTTATTAAAAGAGTTCTCTGGCTTTGGTGTTATGTAGAATTCGCATTATAAATGGTTAGATACAGTACCTTTGGTGCTACAAAATTTTAGCAAATGTTATTTATGGTTGTGGCTAATGTGGTATATTAGACATTAAGTATAGAATATACTTATTATTCTCAGAGATTCGTCAGCGAACTGCAGCTCAAAGAAACCTTTCCTCAGCACCAGCAAGCTCTACTCAGGGCCCTCCTCCACAAGTTCCAGTATCTCCTGGGCCATCAAAGGATGCTTCAGCTCCTGGGGGACCTCCAGAGAGGACTATTGGTCCAGCCTTACCCAGGCGCCTTGGATCCCCTGCTACTTCAGTGCCTGGAATGGGTAAACAGAGCACTTAATGTTATTTACAGTTTATATTGTTTTCTCTGGTTACCAATAAAATGGGCCATTTTCAGACAGTATGGAAATGGCATTTCATTTGGAAATAGCAGAGCAGTTATCTGATTAAGCAGGAGTTCCATATTCAATTAGCTATAACTCTTTACAGCTGGCACCTTGTGATACCAAAACCTATTTCTTGAGCTCATTTAACTGTTATGGCTTCTTTGTTTAAATGGCAATAAAACTTTGTAGCATTCTGTAGTCTACAGTGTAGCATTATCTTTTTATATTCAATTCTTAGAATGGCTCCAGATTTATATATGGTAGGGATAGAGGAGAGCACTTTAGCAAGTACTCATATTCTTTGCTAATTCCTCGTATAGACACTAAAACATGACAATTACCATATTTCAGGAAAAATATTCAAGCATTGTAGTGTCTGATATTACTTTTGTAAATATGAGCTAGTAGATTTTTTTCTCTTAAGTCATGGAACTATAGTGTTTTCTAATAGGTTTCTTTTAAGTTCTTTTAATAGTGTGATAGATCTGTAGATTTTATTCAGGGGTGTAACATATGGCCAGCTACTCTTTTTTTTTGAAGTGTGATTAGGGCATGGAAATCTATTCACTGCTTTAGCAGATGATATTGTTTCATGTAGATTTCCATGTCAGATTATTAAATAAGGGTAAACTATATTTTATTTATGGTATTTAATTCTAATACAGGTACTTTAGTACTTCATAACTAATTGCTACTATATAAATAGAGTAATGATTTTTGAGAGTAGACACTACTTTAATCAGGTGAGTAATTAGAGCATTTATATAAATAAAAAGCCCTGGTGTTATTTATGATAGATTCTTGCTTGTGTTCCTGTAAAAATGCAACTAACATTTTAGAAGACTGAGAAAATTGATTTACAAATTAAAATAACTGACTATAAATGGAATGCATAAAAATCTTAGTATTTAAAATGATTTTAATAATACATCAAAATTTTATGTGTAATGATAAAAATAGTCATATATTTTGTGAAACTGAGAAAGTTTAATTGATTGAAAACAATTCATTTTCCAGTTGTTATCTAGGTGATTTGAGATACCCATAATTTGTAAATTCAAGTTTTGGTTATTAATGTAAGAACTTCGAGTGAGAGTCTTTGACTCCCATGCAGCCTAACCACTTACATAATTGTAAGGACGACACTGTATAGCATAGGGCTGTAAGAGCAACTGTAGCTTAGATTTCATGTACATGTAAATAAAGCATGTGTTGCCTAAGTTTCTAATTAGTTTCTGTGGAAATACTGTTTATATTGTACATTGCCAAAAATATGAATTAGTTAAATAATTTATTATAGAGAAAATTAATAATTCATTTTTCTATTCCAACATGTTTGTGAGAGAATCAATTTAATGTATATTACCGCAGTGCTCCCATATGTTTGAAAATTAATAACCAGCAGGTACTTGATAATTTGCCAAACTGTAAAGATGCCCAGTATTCCTACAATAATTGCTTTTGATGGTTATTATTTACTGTTCCCCATGACAACATGTATTAAGGTGCATTATTTTCAAAGTTACCAAGTTATTTAACCAGGTTATTACCAAGTTGCAGGAAGCTTAAGATACTTTAATGAAATCTTTTATGTATCCAGATTGCTTTGTGTACATGTTCATTTTAAATATGTAAAAGTAAAATACTCCAGCAAGTTAAGTTAATGTGAATGCTTTCAAAATCCAGTTTGGAAACTGGGAATGTAGCTCAGCGGTAGAATGTTTGCCTGAGTACTGTACTAGCTACACATACATTTTTATGTTTCCCTTTTTCTTTTTTTTAATTTAGCTAAGTATTTTCTGATTTCTGTTTTGATTCTGCTTTTCATCCTGACTTAGTTAGATATGTTACATAGTCTTAAATGTTTTGTGAGCTTTAAGATGTTTCCTGTTGCTGATTCTAATTCTTTTGTAGTCAGAAAATATACTGTGTGCTGTTTGGATCTGATTAAACATATTAAGACTTGTATAATGACCCATTACATCATACCTTGGTAACTGCTTTCTTTCTGCTTGAAAAAAAAACATGTATTTGTTCCTGTTGGGTAGACCAGTTATGAAAGTCCATTAGATAAAGCTGTTAGTAGTGAGTGTTCAAGTCTTTTTTACTGATTTTATGTAGATTTAATTTTTTTTAATCAATTATTGGTAGGAAAATGTTAAAACCTTCAACTGTAATTTTATATTTGTCTATTTTTTCTTGAATTTCTATTAGTTTTTGTTTCATGTGTTTGAAGTTCTGTTATGATGCACTTACATGTTTGGCATGGTTCTTTAAGGAAAAACTGTAACATTTATTCATTTATGGGTGTATATGCATGGGTGTGTGCATGTGTATGGAGGTCAGAAGAAAACTTGCTGGATTAGGTTCTCTGCACCGTGTAGGTTCCAGAGATTGAACTCATGACATCAGGCTTGGTGGTAAGCACCTTTACCCCCTGAGCTATCTTGCTGGCCCCTAGTTCTTGATAAGCTGATGCCTTTGTCCTTGTGAACTGTATAGTCATTTAAGGTTTCTTATGCTTAGTGTTAGCATATTTTTACATTTTACTTAAAAATTTATTTTCCCTATTCTTAAAAATATGTACACAGCGTATATTGAAGAGTTGCTTCTTTGTCCAGTCTGACAGCCTGTTTCATTGTGGGGTGCTGACCATGATGCAGTGCTTATGTTTGGGTTTGAGTTTAAATGTTCCATGTGAAAATGAACTCATTTGTCCCACACCTGTGCTACCCCTCTCCTCATTGGCTGCCCCCTCTCCTCATTGGCTGCCTCCCCCTTGAACTGAAGGTTTTTATGACTACAGTTTAATCTTTTTTCACTGCCGTATTGTTTATAACACTTCTTTTGGCATGTGATTTTAATGGCTGTGTTGAGATTTAGTAAATATCTCTAATCACAGTTGTTCATGTGATACATCATCTCACAGTTTTAAAGAGCTGATGAAAATATATTTAACATTTTCCCTCTCTTGTGCTGTTTATTTAGTATTTATTTTAGTTCTCTTGCTTTTATTTTACATTTTACTTCTACACATATTATAAATCTCACAGTTACTTTTTATTTAATCAGTTATGCAGTCTCAGTATGTAGCCTTGGCTGACATGGAACCTGCTGTGTACACAGAGTTCCACATGCTTCTGCCTCCCAAATGCTGGGATCAAAGGTGTTCACAACCAAGCCCACCCTTCTATGTTTGTGAGCCTAGCTCCCGTGGAGGACAGAAGAGGGCATCGGATGTTATGGGACTGGAGTTACAGATGGTTGTGAGCCTCCGTGTGGGTGCTGGCAAACAAATCCAGCTCCTCTGAAAGAGCAGCCAGTGCTTAGATCCATTCCTTGTATGTATGTATATATGTATATATATATATATATATACACACACACACACACACACACACACACACACACACACACATACACAAGGACTATATATATATAGTCACTTCCTTAGGCTACAAGGACTTTTAAAAATTATTCTTGAAATGTAGTTTAGCCAATGATGAATTCTTTGTTTTGAACATTTGGAAAAAGACCTCATTTTGCCTTGTCTTCGTTTAAAAAAGACATTAATGTTAAAGATAAGTTTCATTTTAGCTTGCATCTGATGAAAAGTCTGCTCTCATTTTTTTCTCCATAATGTACCCCTTTTGGCCTCCTGTTAAGCAGTTTGATCATTTTTGGGGTGTGTGTGTGCAAAATTGTGTGTCTTGTGTTTGGGATTTGTAAGATTCTTTGATCTGTGGTTTTAAAACTTTCAAATTTGGAAAAAAGTTATATATTAGTTCTTCAATTATGTGTGTTTTTTCTTTTCCCTACAGAACTGTTCATTTGACTGTTTGAAATTGTTCTACAGCTTACTGATTCTCCCCCCTCCCCGCCCTGTTTAATTTTTATTTTGTATGGTTTCTATTGCTATGTCTTCAAGTACACCAGTATCTTTTTTTATAATGTCTAAATGTCTGTTTATCTCATCTGTGGATTTTTTTTATCCTACACATTGTAGACTTTATCTGTGAAGTTTAGTGTACTTGTAGTTTTTTTCTCATGTCTTTACTTAACATACTTAGGTTCTCAAACATGTAGAAATGTTTTAGTATTTTTACCTACCAATTCAGTCATATCTCAAACAATTTTTCTCATTATACATTGTATTTTTGTTTGTTTGTTTGCATGGCTAGTATTTTTTGAATGCCAGACATTGCAAATTTTACATTACTATGTTTCTTCTTTCTCCTCCTCTCCCCTTCCCCCCTTTTTTGTTTTTGTTTTTTGAGATTTTCTATTCTGGTTCTTGGAAATAAGCAGTCATTCTGACTGTGTGTGAATACTGTTTCCTTTACTCTTTTAGAGGAGATTTTTCTACTCTCAGGTAGTTTTTTTAGATACATGGGCTGGTCAGTAATGTGCTCAGTGTTTTCAGAGGCACTCTGTAGTGCTTAAGTGTAGCAGGCTTTCTTTTGGGCCACCAGCCAGCTCCCAGATCATGACATGGAGACTTATTATTAGTTCTGAATGCTGGGCTTTAGATTAGGCTTGTTTCTGGCTAGCTTTTTTTTTTTTAATCTGAAATTAACCTGTTTTTCTTCATCTACATTTTGCCTCAGGGCTTTTTTTTCTCTTTTTTTTAACCTTTCTTTCATTCTTTATGTCCTACTTTTTCTGCTA